>JAADXH010000682.1:0-18349 GCA_023337595.1 Globisporangium camurandrum | reverse complement strand
TCCTGCCGTTGGTTCCGTCCAACTAGCACGCGGCACACTCGAGCAGGTGACTATGCAGCGCCTGCAGTGCGTGGTGCATCTGTGCGACTGTCTTCAGCCGCGCATCGGAATCGACCATCGCTGATAGCGTTGCGTGGTGTGTGGTGGACGCAGCGACGTCGAAGCAGCAGTAGTGGTTGGAATTGTGTGTGAGCGCCCAGGCGACACTTAAACTGTGTCAATAGCGATTTCTTTTTAACAGTAAAAAATACAATAAAACCTCTTTATTATATTTTGAGTCCCATACTGCTCGCGAAAATTATTTTGAGTCCCATTGTGGAATTTTCCCTTTATTCAAACATGTTTCAACGACAAAGGGATGTTTGCAATAAAGTGCAATAAATTGATGTATTATATTTATGAGCATGTAACACTCATATATGTGTATATGTTGTAGTCTGGTTTATGTCACGAAAAATATAGTGGTGCTGACTTTAAATTACAGTTAACTATTACTACGGTTCTCGCTATATTAAGTCGATCTGAAGCGAAACGACAGAAGAAAATAGCAACAAATCCAGCACAATCGCAGTTCCAGCGCTCTTCCAGCACAGCCAAAATTAGATCGAGACAAGAGCACAAGAGCTGGAGACTCACTCGATCAACGTCGTCGTCGTCGTCGCCCAACGCCGCGCGCTCCGAGTCACGGGCGTCAGAGTCAAACTCGCAGCCTGCACGTCGAAGCGACATCTTTCCAGTCGCCGCCACCGCCTGTCATCGACTGTCGCCGACTGCTCGCTCGCTTGTTTACTCAACTCGCCGTCCGTTCACGCGCGAGACATGTTTGACGACCTGCTCAAGCTCTTCCGCAACAGCCCGCGCTGGGCAAACTCGCCACTTGCGCGTCGCCTCGGCTTTAGTGCCGAGCTCTCGTACGATGAGGAAGAACAAGGTATGTGGGTTGGCGTTGCGCATCGAAGCGCGGTGAAACGGCTCTGCTGACGCACTTGCTCGCTTTGCGTATCACAGAGGATGTCTCGAACTGGACAAAGCTCACGACATCGGGCAGTCGTCCACCTGTACGGAGCGGTCACTCGTCGCTTGTTGGTACGTGTGTGTGCAGCAATAACCATTAGATTAGCAGTCTTAGTGATCTCACAGGCAATTGTACGCTTTCGCTCTCAACAGTGAACGACGTGATGTACGTCTTTGGCGGGTACAACGAAGGTAACTGCCACAACGACATCTACGCGTTCGACTTGATTCGCCACCACTGGACGCGCATTGAAACCTCGAACGGCATCTCGCCAGGTATGTTGCATGCTGCTGCTCTTGCCACGATGACGCATAGTGATCGCGCGTGCTAACGCCACTCGCGCTCTATTGGTATTGTTCTTAATGCTACAGATGGTCGAGCATCGCACGCGTGGTGTGCGTCGACAGACAAGACCAAGATCTACCTGTTTGGCGGCTCGGGTCCGCACTGGGGACAGACGAACATGGGCAAGCTGCTGCAGTTCAACATCCGTGAGAAGAACTGGACGATCGTGGAGGCTCAAGGTGCGCAGCCGCCGCCAGGCTACGGACAGAGCCTGTGTGCGATCAACAATAAGCTGTACTTGTTTGGCGGCACGTCGGGGCATGTGTACGTCAACGACCTGTACATCTTTGACGAAGAGACGAAGGTCTGGAAGAAAGAGGAGACGACTGGTCGCCGCCCAAGTCCGCGCTACAAGCACCAGGTGGCGACGATTGACAATCGCATGTATGTCGTCGGCGGTGGGCTCTACGACCCGCCCAAGGGTCCGATCGACTCGTACTACCTGGACGTCGACACACTCACGTGGTTTGACGTCGAGAGCAGTGGCAACGTGCCCAAGTCGCGCATTGCGCACACGATTGCGCAAATGAACGGCGCGCCGAACCGCCTCGTGATGTTTGGCGGCCGTGACGACACGGGTGCGCGTCGGAACGAACTGAGTGAACTGGACGTGACGACTGGCGAGTGGCGCATCTTTGGCGAAACCGACGGCTGCCAGCCGGACGCACGTGACTTCCACACGGCAGTGATCCACGAAGCGCAGATGTTTGTCTTTGGTGGCTCGAACGGCATCGAGCGCAACAACGACGTGTTCCGGTACACGATGGTGCACCAGCCGCCGTCGCTGCTCATCCTCGCCATGCAGACACTGCACACAAATCTGGCCGTGATCCCGAACGACGCGATCGCATTACTACCGTTCGAGCTTCGCGTCGGCGTCGAGCACATTAACCCACACGTGTGCTCGCCGTACAACCCGACGTGGTTCATGCTCGAGCAGCAGAAGAGCGCAGCAATGGCAGCGCCATTGATGTAACGCTACGCGACTGCCGACGAACCACATACGGTGCCACTGAGCTCATATTTATCAACCAGAGAGCGCTCCAAGTCACCTTCACACCCCAGCAGCACACCAGGTACAAGTACACACACAAGCAGCAAGCCCGGAGCTCGACCCATCAGCAGAAAGAGCATGTAAACTAGGTATCGAATGCATGAACGGAATAAATGCACGTTACTCTTGACGCTACTCTTCCCCATCGGCGACGCCGCCTGCACATAGTTGGATCGTGCACTCTGCCTCTGGCATGCACGGGCTGTCGATAACTTTGCTACAATCGCACGGACAAGGCAATAAACGCATGTGAGATCAAGATGCTGTTGACAGCAGCAGTTGTGCTGCCATCGACACATTTGCGCCACGCAGACACCAACACCGCCGCTGCAATGCGCACCAGATGCGGTTGTCGCCTCGCCCTTTCTTCATCAGCACTCGCGTGTGCACTGCGTGGGACATGACGTGACCACCTACACGCAGCAGCGTGTCAGAGTATGTCCGTACGAGGTCGTAGATTGTGTTGTATGTGCGAACATGATCGTATCGATCGCACCACGCACCAATGGGTTTCAAGACAGGTCCAAACATTGCGCTTGCGCCAGGATCTGCCATCACTTGGTTCACGACCAGGACTGCGATGTTGAACTCCTAACAATGCAAAACTACGATCAGTCTTCCCAAGCACTGCATGCCAGTGTACAGGTGTATGTCTGAGGCAAGCGCACTTCAGCATGCTTGACGAGTCGGATCAAGTGCTGGTTGAGTCGCTGCTGCCGCTCACTCAGCTCGCCTCTGATTTTGCATGCAGCACATTCGTCATCAGTATTAGATAACATGGCACAGTACGGTGACACACACACACTATGCACGCGCTTTTGTCGCACCGTCCCGAGAAATCCGTCCGAAAGAGCGCAGTGACCGAGTCAATGATCAGCAGCTTGAATGGCCCTTGGTCCGGATCCTTGCGTGTATCGCGTCACAAGAGACCGTCAGCAAATGGTGCGACAAGCAAGTCCCACTGTGTGACCTCATGCGTCGTCGTACTGCGAAGAGCACGCCGAGTTTAATGACCAAGTCCATCTGCGCGTCATGACTGTGCGCTCTACAGTAGCAGACACAATGTCAGATGACATCGATGGTGCACAGGTTGAAGCGCCATTCGACCGATACCTTGCGACGATGATGTTCTCAAGGACATCCGCCGGGTTCTACCGCGTTTATATGCACACATGCTCGTTCGTCTAAGCACAAAGATCACGTAGTTTGACGATGAAGTACAATGGACGAATGCGCACCAGGTTGTAGCGCTCTTTTGCGATCTCGGCCACTCGGTTCTGTTGGATTGCAGAGATGTATGAGACCAAATAACGTTGCCGTGTCACGTAATGCAGGTCATGGCGCAAGTGATGTGTGCGCACCGGTCGGAAAGTGCCTTCCGTGTCCACGAACGCGACTTTGCCTGCGCGTGCAGACGAGACGCCAAGCAACTCGCGTGAATTCTCGGCGTAGATGCTAGAGATGCGTACATGCATGGCGCTTGTAGCTGTAACGCACCTGCTCCACCGCCCTGGGATCGAGGCAGCTGAGTTGTGACGCATAGCTGGACGATGCAAGCGGCGACAATTAGCGTAATGACGCTAAGCTATAGCGTCTATTCTGTTAATACCGTATGGCAAAGTTGCGTCTTGCCCGTGCGGAACTCGCCATGGATCTGCACAGACACAATGCACGTCGTCGTAATGGGTTAGTCCGCACACTGTTGCACCCCAGCATACTACGTTCCCACAATTCATATCGTGACAGACAGCGTTTGTACCTCCGTGACCGACATGGTTTCCAGTCCACCGCCGAGGATGCTGTCGAGCTCTGATAGCATCACGACGCATGGTCAGTGACGTTTGCAGTCAACCAGACGCAATAGACGATGCAGCTACGCGCTCGTACGCTTGGACCCTGTTGTGATGAACGTCTTGCTCTTGCTCTTGAGGAACAGCGTGCTCGCAGACACGAAGCCCATTTTCTCCGGCAGCAACTGACACGAACAACAGCAGAAGTGCGTCAGACAAGCGTCGCTATGTGGACGCATTGCAATTGCGCATCGTACCTTTCGTCCAGCTTGCAGCAGCTGCCGTACCGATTACGAGTTATGCCCACAAAGGAGCAGCAGCAGCAGCAGCGATACAAACATGAGTCATTGCAGATGCGCTCATGCGTCGCAAACGCTTGCTCACAAGTATGCACAAGAGCACGCACTTTGTCGACTTTGACTTCGCTGATGCCTTTCACAGCAAGCAGCTTCTTGTGTGGCACCTGAAAGAGCTGGCCGATCGTCGCAAAGCCATCGTCCTTGAGCTTCGCGATGTCGGTTGCGTTGATGCCAGCGTCCTGGAGTAAGTCAATCGGCTCGTACGACCGCAGCTCGATCTCCTCGTCCTCCTCGTCGTCGCTGACGATCACAGGACCCATAGACGGGATGACACTCGTTGTGGACGTACGTTCGCTGTAGCCAATGATTGACATGCAATCGCCAGCAGCAATACAAGGTGAGTACAATGCATCCATCACGAGTGCGCAAGTCCGATGTCGCTGTCTGCACGCACCGCTTTCCCAGAACCATGATGTGTTTGCGTAGATGTGTGTGAGAGCGAATGCAGCACGCGGTGGTAGTGTCGTAACAGCAAGTGCGTGCTGCGCGTGTCGTGTGTTGCGGAGCTGGCGTATGTGGTTGTGTCATGCAATGCGCCGGGTGCGGAATTGGCATGGCATGTCAAATGTGAAGTTGCAGTCATGTGTAGCCATGTTGGCATATGAAATATGTTAGTATTTGTCAAAATAGAATATCGCCTCATTTACGATATATTCATTTATTATGTATGTCGCACGACCCACGCTCAGGGTAACAGTGTCACCTACAGTATTAACACTGCATTGCGCTAAGCATCATGTACTGTGCGCACCGAAACAACAACGACATGTGTAGGTATTCTCTCTATTTGCACGTGCAAGACTCGGACGCGCACATTGCTGGTGCACCACCATTATCTCTTTGTATTCGTGTGTTTTGCGGCGTCGCAAAGCGCTATGATATGTCCGCTGCGCTGCTCGCATGGACACGCAGACACCAGTGCGATCTCTAGTAATAACGGCCACCACGCTGCATGTGGATGTCCACGATGCGCCACCGCAGCGCCTCTTGTGCGTCGTCGTAGTCGCGCTGGAAAGCAAAGATGTAGTAGTATGCAAGCACTTCGTCCTCTGCGCCGTCCACGACCTCGCCCTCGCGGTTGCGAATGCAGTTGATCTGCTGTGCCTGGAAGCGGAGCAGGATGATCGGCGCTTGCTTGTCCTCCGCCTATGAATAGTACAGTGCGCTTGCGTCAGCTACACACGTTTCACAATTCGCACAATGCACAACGCAGCCGCAAACACCACACGCTATAACGACTGCAATTGCACGTACTGTCGCTTCAATCACTTCGACGCCGTCAATGCTCAGCACGTTCGGGTCCATGACCAGACCCTCGGTCTTGCGCTCACGAATGGCGACGTTGATGCGCGAGTACGCTGCTTCGCCAAACCACTTTTTCAGGTCGCGGCTGTTGCCGCGCAAAAATGCTTCGAGCACACCTGGAAGCACGATCTCCTCAATGTTCTACGCACCCGTGCAATCCGTTTGTGCGTCAGTCACTGGTTGTAGCGTACCAGATATTATAGCACCAACACACACGATCGCACCTCTTTCCACTCCTCCAAAATAAAATCTGGCTCTGCACGGCGGATCTCCCTGTCGTACACACCATTCCAACAACCATCACCATAGATTCAGCACGTGCAACACAAACGATGCGACCTACAACTACAAAATATAGCAAACAACAAACGCACTTGATTGCTACGGCCATCGGTGTCTCGCCAAAGAGACCGTCGTAGATCGAGGACATGCGGTAGACCCACCTAGAGTGCAGACATCAGCATTATCACGCATGAGGCCGTCAGGCACGCAAGAACCAGGCAATCGGAGCAAGGCTGACAGAAGCCTAACGAAAAGCACGCAAGCACATACAAACGTACGGGTTCTGACTCGTCTCCCAAAACTCCAGCACGTCTTCGCGCGCGTCACCAATCTTGTCTTTTGCGAGCTTCGCTTGCTCGCCGACCTTCTTACCGGCTTCGGTGCGCGCTGCTTTCTTCGCTGCATCGAGGATGCCCTGGATGATCGGCGCTTCGCGGAAACGCGCACTCACGCGCTGCCACGCGCTCTCGTCCTCTTTCACGGACACCAACGCACTCGGTCCCGTGTACTCAGCTGCTTCTGCGCTCGCTGCTGCCGACGCTGGCTTGGCGTACGTCGGCGTCTTGACCGACGAGAGTGCTTCGTCGACCGATCGCTTCTCTTTCGTGCCAAAGAGCTCGCGCGCAGCGTCGCGCCATTCGTCACGCCACTTGGGAAGTGCTTTCGGGTCAATGATTTTGTTGCGCTGCTGTGCAAAGCCATCAAATACGTTCTTCACAAACGCGCGAGCGCCAGCGATTGGCGACTCCTCTTTCGCATCGCTTGACTGCAGTAGCACACATACGCCAATGCATGCGCGTTAGTCCGAGTACGCGACACGCAATCGATGTACACTACTGCGCGTGACACAATAAAAAGTAGCAAACGCAGAGCAAACAACGTCAAACAATCGATCCAGCCACACATCGTACCTCTTGCGCATTCTCGTTTGGCGCGCCAGTCTCAGCATTAGCGTTTGCGCCAGCCTCTTGTTCAGCAGCGTTCTTCTTGTCGTCATTCGCATCTGACGACGCCGTGGTAGAGGCAGCCGCACTAGACGTAACGTTCTCTTCGATCGTCTCCTTGAGCTTCTGCGACGCGCTCGCCGCTTGATCCTGCAAGTTCTTTGCTGCCTCTTCGGTCTTTGACGACACCTCTTGGTACTTCTCTTTGGCGGCCTTCTCGACCTCTTTGAACTGCTCCTTCGTCTTCTGGAGCTCCTCCAATGACTTCTTCAGCTCCTCGTTCTTCTCGAGCTCGTTCTTGAACTGGTTCTTAATGTCCGCAAAGAAGCCCATTGCACGGCGCTGCTGCGCATATGCGTTCGCATTCACAAGAGATTGGCTGCGTGATGTTGCAGCAGCAGATGCTGCAGCGGTCTTGCCTGCGCGGCGCGTCAGCGCTGCACGAGCTGCAGCATGGCGGAGCATCTCGCTCGTCCTTAAGTGTTTCGACGTGTGGTGTGAATGGTGTATCTGCGCCAATGACAAAGAGTATTTATAATTTAAAAATATAAGTATTTCGATTTTAGTCAAATTGCTCCATTGAGTAGCACAGCATTTTTAGATACTAAAACAGAAGTGTATTCGACGCTGAAAGTACACCTCGCTGGTATATCTAATTCACACAAAGGACATACATTACGACGCGTTGTAGAGAAACTACGCTGACACGTAGAATCTGTTTGTTTTGCATCATGTGTGCTACTCTAGTCGTAAAACGCACGTAGTGAACTGCCATACAAACATACAAATCAAATGACTCAAAGTGGCATTTGCAGTCGCAACCTTTCACTGTGAATTGTCCATGCACACGATATGATAGATAAAGTACTAAAGGACTATATTTCATTTTCTGTATTGACAGCATATTTTTACATTTGTCTTCTAATGCTACAGAAACGATAACTAAAATCAATATTCACAAGTCGAAAGAACCATGTATACTCAAAAACGATAAGAGAAGATGACTAGGAAATAGAGAAATTTGATATGCAACATCTTTATCGAAATAAATAAATCCACTATTTTGTGTGCTGTCGAAATCTTCGCGTGAACCAACGACATAGCATTATTCTATCTCAAAAATGAACGTCAGCTGTAAATTTGTTGCTAGTAAGTTACGCTAGACATTTTATGTAAAGCAAATTGCTGTTGGACCAAACGTGTTTAGTATATTACTGAAGTACTTGCGCGCGACACTTCAAAAACGACCACATATATATTACTATGTAGTTCCTTTTAAAGTTCATAACGAGAAGATCTATATTTTTGGTCTTTCAAATGCTCTATCACCAGTAATTATTTATAGTATTAGTTTCAAATAGCTACCCGCCATGATGTCCAACGTATTGTCGTCATGAAGTCGAAATTTGAGGCAATACAGACATGTCCTACGTAAATACATTTCCAGAAACAACAATTAACTGTAGCAACAAGCTTACAACGACACAGAAATATACATATGCTAAAGTTGTAATGGAAAACACCTTGAGTTTGAAGCAATTTTGATAAGCACGTCTTTATTATTGCTTTTAGATATTTTCATACCACATTTGTTATACTTTTAAAGTGCATTTGGCATAATTCAAACGTAACATGCATATCACCAATACAAAATAATTAAATATTAATTTAATTGAAAAAAATTGTGTAGTATCTAATTGTGTAGCATGTAAAATAGTTGCTGCATATGCTCGATTAATATCCAAAAGCAGAAGCCTATATACGATTCGATATAGCTATATTTCGATGGCTAGCTGATATTATTGAGATTGTCCTACAAAAAGCGAGAAAACAGATTATTCAATTCAGCATATTAAACACCTGCAATTAAATTATCGGGTGAGATCCCATTGGCTTATATGTAGTTGTCTTAACATGCAAACCATTTCGACAGTTATTCTGATCAATTAATAGGGGATGCAAAACACACACGCATTCATACAATCAGTATCATGACTTTGGAAAGAGCAAATCCATGTGTCCCTGCCACGCACAGAAACCCCACAAGGCTATAAAAATTAGTACGACGTTCAGCGTATTGGTATTCAAGATGCAAGAACTACAATACATTGTACTATAGTGCACAATAAATGTCTGGCCTACTTCTTAACATGATCTCGAACATTGCGGTGGACGTTAAAATGTTGCGGATGAGCCTTCCGTGTAAAACCAAATTTGTTTAGACATGGCGTCAAGACTACCCTTCGCGAACACGTTGTGCGCTGGCTCGGTTGCGGTGTAGAGGCGACAACAATTTGTCGGCGGCGACAGACGTGAAACCCACTTGGGAACTTGCGCTCCGTGTATGTAGCACACCCCGTTTCCGACAGCAACGTTAGAGCAGCAGTAGGTACTACATCGATTGTCGCCGCCAAGCGATCACATGCACCACCAAAGCGCAGTTCGATTGCAGCCGTGATGTCGCACCATCAAACCAGGGGATGTATTTTAATATTGGAACTCGAAAGCAATTACACCGGCAGTATGGAATGCCGCCGATGGTTGAATTGTACATTCCACCCCTGTGAGTCATTTCTTCACCTTTATTAAAGCTGCATCGTTTTAGCACTCGCCGTTCGATAGAGCAAGTTCTGTGCATACGTTATATCGATATTCAGCTGCAATCTACTGGTACTACAGGATCACATGAAACTTTCACTGATTATACACTAGCTGGCCGCAGCAGCACGCAACTCGAGCCCGCGCGTACTAACCGTTGGCCTCGACATTTGTTTAGAGAGCTGAAATAATTATGATCATTGACCCACTCAACAGAACGTTGCTGTCAATAACAATGTCCTCAGGGTTCATAACGTCTTTCAGTACGAATGCATCAAGGTGTAGCCGCATTCACATCGTTCGTCATTGAAATTCTCAGCTCCGTCATCGAGCACGTCACAACTGTAATTCTCAAAGATACATTTAAACAAACTTATCGACCGAAATCTTCGGCGTTTACATATAGACAATAATGCAAATAGTGATTTCGGTCTGCGCAATAATCACAAGACTGGTATCCGTCCCTAAATTCGCCGAACGATCGAGTACGCCAATAAATCTGAATCTTCTTGATTCTCACCCTGGTGTCACTTTATAATGCAAGAAGAAATACTCCGCGTATTCGTATTCAGAATGGCGTTGTGAACTTGGGCTATAAATATAGAGATTTTCATCCCATTCGACGTCGCCAAGAAGAAATGAGGTCAAAGACGACAACTACTTGTTGTTTTCGTCGTTCGTAGTTTGGCGGGGAGATAGAGCTCAGTAAACCTCATATCTACAGTACCAGAAATCCGTATAATTTGAGTGCAAGCACTGCTTAATTACCAATACAACGAATCGATTGTCCCAAAATAGTAGATTCTGATGAAATGAATTGATAGTCTCATAGTAGTTGATTCCAGATATTTGTATAACATTTCGCAAAATTACTTGAATAAATTCTAACACATAAATCCGTCTTTCATTGAAATCATATCATAATCTCTCACAAGAAAATACCAAGGGGCGAAAAAAACGCAAAGTAGTGTTATACACGATGGCATTCGAGATGACTCAACAACCCTACGTTTGGCTAAAGGTCGACAGCAAACCGTTGAAAAATCGCGCAGAGTGCGTCTTATGCTGGTGACGTCGCCGAAGCGCTCCTGCCGATGGTTGATCATCTCCAAGAACACGGCGTAAAGAATATCCACCGCAAACACGTGACCCGCTAGCTCGTACCAGCGCACTGAGAGCGACAATGAGGCCTGCGGACTACAGCACCGACTGTAATGAAGCCTAGTGGGTACCGACGCTGTCTCTCGCGCCACAGCCCATGTGGAACGTTCTACGCGTGCTTGACTCGTTTACACGAAGCTGTCAGCGATTCGCTTTTGTAAGGTACGACGCACGGATGCCCCCGCTGGTAACTTTCCTACTTCGTCATTGCGGCGTTTACTGTCGCCGCTGTGACATTATTCGCTTAAGAATTCTCTATACGATGTGAACGTTGCCTAGTTCAAAGCATATGGAACAAAGCGACCATGAATACGTTGTTATAAAGTGTAACATGTATTGTTGTCATGCTTAGTCTACACATTGAATCTTTAATGACCGAGAATTTAAGTCATAGCCGCCGTCCGCGTGCATGTGTACAAGATAATACGTTTAGACAAACCCACAGCTACACCGCTGTATGACATGCCAGCGTTTAAATACTAGCACATACTGTAGTTTTCAATAATAGCATACACGATAGTGCGTAACATATTAGCATAAGGTAATATACACGTTAGGGTACACGTATATTCTTTAAAGTAAAATTTATGCGTGCCGGGATCAGAAACGAGAGCGCTGGATATGTTAATGGTGTTTGCAAGCTAGATATATGCGACTTGAGCTTGTAAATCATCAATATACAGTTCATGCGTTGTAGCAAACACACGAAATGTTGTCGTCGTGTCCCCCGGAGCAACAATAAATGTGTAGTAGAAATAATTGCATAAACACATTAATGGATAACAGAGTGAGGGAGAAAAGGGAAACCAATAGCCAGAACATTCCAAAAATTTTTGGAGGAATATAGCGTACTAGACCTTAGGCTACAGTCGTCAATATGTGTCAGCACATACGCAGCAGTTGCCAAATCAAGCAGTTCGCACGAAAGCTATATTTTAATCCTCCTGCTGTAGCGTGGTCGACGCTGGCGGTAACTCTGAGCTCGAACAGTATCAACGAAGCCAACGACGCTCTCGTAGTTATTTTGTCTCTGTTGCTTTGCGCGCTGCTGTAGAGATCTAATTACCGCGCCTCTAGCTACTCTTCGTGGTGCTCACTTTGCTCTTTAGTCACTCGATTAGTGGGCTCATGTGACTGCTGGTAGAAGTGCTGCCGAGTGATTTCGCGCGCTCCAACGGCATTGCCTTTGTAGTCCCCCTTTACCACCTGTGACGAGTCTCCGATGCTGCTTCAATGATCCGAACAGCAAAATATTGGTCAGATCCTGCGTATTGTGTATTGTGATGGCTGATCCTGCCGCCTTCGCTACTGATTTGGTGCTGTTGGCGATCTCCTCAAATTGAAAAGACAAAAAAATTCGCCTGACGTACCGATGCAAAACCATTTGCCAGGTTGATAAACCGTAAAATTTGTAATAGGTAATATATACATATATATATATATTACTGTACATTTCAAGCGAGCGATCGTCTGGCATCAGGTGTGTGTTTCAATATATATTTACCTTTGAAAGATACTAATTGAGAGGCACAATAATTGATTATAATTTTTGAGTGAAAGTTAAACAGAGTAACGTCAAATTGACACGCATCTAGCTCATAGTATACGACTTTATAAGTCTTATGTGTCTATTTGGCTTGGCGAAGATATTATGCTGTCGTTGCAGTATGTACATGTTTCACTTATGACATTGTTGCAAAGCGACAGTCGAGTGTTGTGACCAATACAAATTACCTTGTTTATCAAGACGTAGCGCTGATGGTTTATATGTGTATTATTATGTATTACATACGAACATTAAAAAAAAATATCTAGACAAGCGGCGAAGT
Source organism: Globisporangium camurandrum (assembly GCA_023337595.1). Classification (NCBI taxonomy): domain Eukaryota; phylum Oomycota; class Peronosporomycetes; order Pythiales; family Pythiaceae; genus Globisporangium; species Globisporangium camurandrum. Next base: position 5,667 of record JAADXH010000682.1, on the reverse strand, counting down.
TTCACACAAACATGAAGGAGGACCATTTTTGGCCCATTTGCACAATACACTGGCAAAAATAAATTGTTCGTTGTTATTAAACACGTAGATCAACATGCATCGAAACCATTAAGCAACAAGAAATGATGAACATGAATATTTCTCGAGATGTTATAATAAAAAACAAGTTATTCTTTCATATTTGTTCGGCTCGTAAATACATGGTAATTTCACATCATCACAGCCATGCCACTCGAAAAATATACCTAGTGCCATTAAATACGGGATTTGATGCGCCCGACAAGATCACAGCTGTATGGTCTTCAATACGTATCTATTGCTACCTACAAGATAAGAACCATTTAGGCGATTCTCGTCTTTCCGTTCAATGCAATCCTATCATTATTGTGATATTGACATATTTCATTGTATTCTTACTGGCAAGTCCCATAACGGGATATGCAAGGAAATTAGCGTAGAGTAGTTGTTGTATGCATCAGGTGCAGGTATATTGTTGTAATATCTAAACGTATTGTACCCACCTAGCGATGCCACGAGACATTGTATTATGATATTCTGCGCACTTACAATGAAATGCATTTTAGGCGCCATTCTCAAGTGTGAGCGCCAAAACTACTGTGGCTATCATTAATTGCAGATTATAGTTGTGTGTGCATGTTACTGATGACGGATAAATAGAAGTGTACAAGAGTTAAGAAACAAATACATTTATATTAATGTTGTCACGCGGATAAGCTATACTTGATCTTGTGATATGCACCTTGCAACTGTGTACTAGTAAATAAGTTGCCTTTCGGACAAATAGCCATTGCACAAGAGGAAACTATGTGTTGGACACTATAGGTCTTGTTAGAGTTGTATGAATATATGTGTATGTGTTTTAACTGTTGCAGCTTAGTGTGCTAAATCGTATCATTTGTGTGTTCAACATTTTGCATCCAAATATATTTTCACGCGGTGAAATATCCAAGTCGATGTAAATGCAATCAGTTTTGTAGATTCTTAAACAATTGTTCGTAATATTTTGCAAAAGGTTTAAATGAACAGATATGTTACAATTGACACTTCAAGACAAGGTATTTACTCAAAACAACAAATTTCTGCAATATATACAACTCGTCCAATGAAACTGATTGATAAAGCAAGTACCAAATATTGCATATTTCCTATTTCAAACATTATATTGCTAGTAGGTTTAACTTTACGTAAGCAACTAAAAACTAACATTAGAATGACTAAACACATGTTTCTTGATCGTGTGCAACTGAAGTGAATGCGAGTGTGAATCCACAGAAGTTTTGCACAGCAGTACAAGCAATAGCTTATATATCGCGTTTGCAAGGTGTATTGTTGAGCGGATATTAATTTGTGATTTTAATGAGCTCAGATCTATATACATGAACCTACTTGAATATATATAAACATTATGCAATTTATAGTCATTATACATTCATATCAAATACTGTTTTAGACCTCGTTATTTACTTACCTTTGTAATTACATCATGACGACATGTGATAGTAATGTGTTACAAATACTGATGTAATAATGCCCGTGGTGTCTATTTTGTCGCAGGTATACTAACCATGTTTCGAGAGGTTTAAGAACAATAGTAACCATGTTTATACCGTGACGTTTATTCGTATGGATACTCTCGCAAACCAACTCGGGATTATTTTACCGCTTCAACAGTGTAAAACGCTCGTTAATTGTTGCAGGCATTGGATCAAATTTATCAAGTCTATGTGTTCAAGAAACTGCAGAGACACGATATATGTTTTCTAATTTGTAAGTAGTTTTGATTATACATTTTATTAGCTGAAATTGGTGTCGGTATAAAATCGTACACACAAACATGCCTAAATTTATCACGAAGTGCAAATAACTACATGTAGCAATCTGACTACCTTACGACTGCGCGTGCATACGAACCATGCTTGTGCGTCGTTGTCTAGGTCTTTAATGACAATGGGTGCAAAATCCGTCAGTATATCGGTATGGCAAGCGTGACTTGTTCGCTTGGTTTCGAATGCCGCTGACAATTTTCAACATAACTTGATAGGGTCTGGTATCAGCTGATTAACTAGTTTTACTGATAAATACGGCATCGCCTAAACATAGCATCTCAAAACCCAGAGATCGAAAATACACAATTCTGGCTTTGCCATAACGAGTACATCAAGTCGCTTGCTGCCTGTTTTTACAGCGTGGTTGCTGAGAGCTACCATACGGATACTGCATTCATAAAGTTTTCCTCCGTCCCAAAATCAGATAGTACTCTTTATCTAAATGATGTCATTAAACGAGGATTGGGCCATTTAAATGCATTTTCACTAATGGGTAAAGGCGTGGTAATAAGAGTAAGTGCATTTTTTGCATGATTAACCGTTCATATTGGCTTACAACAACGAACTTTCCGAATCGTTTTCGATGGCTTGGCAGTTGTACCGGTTTGAGACCAAAATTTGCCCAGAATGTTTGATACTGACATCATTGTAGTAAGCATGCGAACGGCATGTTTTCTGCCACGATTTAAAGTCGAAAACGAGTTTGTTTTTTCAGCAACATTCTTCTTTTCGGGTCAACTGTGTAATAGAAAATGTATGGCAATTGGAAACTTCAAGGATAGTACACTAGAATCTGATATGCCCTTCATTTCAGCACATTCATAACTGAATTTGTGTCGCGTACGTCACCTCATTTTTGTCTGCTAATCGGTCTTGTGACGGAGAATTAATATTGTAGTTGTCGTATCTTTAGTGATAATATGTCATTGTGATTGGGAAATTTGTAAGTACCATACAACATCCAGCCACATTATAGTCTAGGTATATAGTATACCATAAATCAGATACATCTGGGTATTTGTGTCGCGTACGCCACCTAGCGGCGTGGCGTGGTTTGCAATTTTACCGCATCTTCTTAGTACCCCCTGGTGTGTGGTTTGCTAAAACCGCATATATTATACCCCCCACGTTGAATGATCGTGGAACGTTCCTCAAAATTTGATTTTGGAGCGATACTCAGGCGGTCATGATATCCACACTCTTTTGTGTTTAAATCAAATCTTGGTGATTCGAGCTAAAACAGCAAGATATAATTGCACTTTTTGACCGAATATGTTGTCAGAAGTTAACAAGATGTTGTTTAATCCTCTACTTGGAATCAAGTCGAATCCCATTGTCCGATTTAATGCTTTTCTTCTGAATCCCTTATGTATTGATTACAATTTAGAAAGATATTTCAGAAGAGAAGCATTGACGAGTGGCATATATTTTTAAATACAATCCAGTTAATATGTATCCGAAATAATATAATCCAGAATTTGATGAACAATCGAATGGCTGGCTGGCGACCAAATTGACGAAATCGAGCGCCGCCAAACGTCACTTGCTTTCCAGCGACGACGACAATGGCAGGCAAGAAGAGCTCAAAGGCTGCTGCTGCTGCTCCAGCAGCGCCAACGAAGGCAGCGCCAACGAAGAGCGCGGACGCAGCTGTGAAGAAAGCAACAAAGAGCGCAACTATTGCTGCTCCAGCGGCATCGGCTCCTGTCGTGCACGCCAAAAAGACCGGCAAAAAAGCCAAGGCTGCGGTCGCACCGCCAGCACCAGCAGCCGAGTCGTCGGACGACGAGGAGCTCGAATTTGAGAGTGAAGATGAGAATGACAACGATGACGCAGACAAGTCGAGCGTGACTGAAGTGCAGCAGCGCGAGCACGAGGAAGAGGAGGAAGCAGAGACCGAGCAGGCGCTTGCCGAGGTCGCCAACCACACGGCAAACGAAGGCGCAGTGGACGAGCGATATTTCTCAGCCGAGGACTTTGCGTCGTTGCCGCTGTCCGAACCGACAAAGAAAGCACTGAGCGACATGGGATTCAAGAAGATGACCAAGATCCAGGCGAAGTCGATCCGTCCGCTCCTTGCTGGCCAGGACTTGCTCGGTGCAGCGAAGACCGGGTCGGGTAAGACGCTGTCGTTCCTCATCCCAGCCGTCGAGCTTCTGCACAAGGTCAAGTTCACGCCGCGCAAGGGCACTGGCTGCATCGTGATCTCGCCGACGCGCGAGCTCGCACTGCAGATCTACGGCGTCGTGCGCGAGATCAGCAAGTACCACTCGCAGACGCACGGCATTGTCATGGGCGGTGCGAATCGCCGCGCTGAGGCCGAGCGCCTCGTCAAGGGTGTGAACATTCTGGTTTCGACGCCCGGGCGGCTGCTCGACCACTTGCAAAACACGAAGGCGTTTGTGTACCACAACCTGCAGATTCTCGTGATCGACGAAGCCGATCGGATCCTCTCGATCGGGTTCGAGGACGAGATGCGCCAGATCATCAAGTGCATCCCGAAAGAGCGCCAGACGATGTTGTTCAGTGCGACGCAGACAAAGAAAGTCGAAGACCTCGCGCGGCTGTCGATCAAAGACAAGCCCGTGTACGTTGGTGTCGAGGAAGAGGACACGAAAGCGACGGTTGCGACGCTCGAACAGGGCTACGTTGTGACGCCGAGTGACAAGCGATTCTTGCTGCTGTTTACGTTCTTGAAGAAGAACCTGAAGAAGAAAGTCATGGTGTTCTTCTCGTCGTGCGCAGCAGTCAAGTTTTACGGCGAGTTGCTGAACTACATCGACATCCCTGTCTTGGACATCCACGGCAAGCAGAAACAGAACAAGCGCACGACGACGTTCTTCCAGTTCTGCAATGCCAAGACCGGCATCATGCTCTGTACGGACGTCGCAGCGCGTGGGCTTGACATCCCCGCAGTCGACTGGATCATCCAGTTTGACCCGCCAGATGACCCGAAAGAGTACATCCACCGCGTCGGGCGAACAGCTCGTGGCGCGAAAGGCAAGGGCAAAGCGCTGCTCATGCTATTGCCCGAAGAGCTCGGGTTCCTCAAGTACCTCAAAGCTGCCAAGGTCGCACTGAACGAGTACGAGTTCCCGCTCAACAAGATCGCGAACGTCGAGTCGCAGCTCATGAAGCTCGTCGAGAAGACGTACTACCTGCACAAGTCGTCGAAAGACGCGTATCGCGGGTACTTGCTTGCGTACGCGTCACACGCGCTCAAGAACATCTTCGACGTCGGCAGCTTGGACCTGCAAGCAGTCGCCAAGTCGTTTGGTCTGCTCGTGCCGCCCAAGGTGACCCTGCCAGTCAAGACGAGCGGCAAGACTGGGAAGCGCAAGGGCGTCGATTTTGACGACGACAGCGGCTCGAAGAAACGCTTCCAGCGTTCGGGTCACTCGTTCAGTGCCGACAACCCGTATGGCAAGCGCACAGCGAGCGACAAGCGGCAGTTTTCGCACTAGCGACCAATTTATGTACCCCTTGATCAATAGAAACGTAGCAGTTGCTTTCAGTCAAAGCAGCTTCTGCCACTTGAATCGTCTTCTATATTGTAGATATGACTGTGTATACTGTACATCTTCGCTCTGCATGTACACACACTCGCTCACATATCGCTTGTATACGTTGCTGCTGAAGTAATGATGCGAAGAGCACTACCAAGCTGCAGGCCGCGAGTAGCGCTATCTGAGCCAGCTTTTGCCCTTTGTCTTGTCTGCGCGTGCTTTGTCTTCGTTTCATGAGCTGCGCATGCTAAGCGTCGCTTGAACGGCGCCTCCCCAGCGCCGCATGAACTCTTCGCTTCCATGCGCAACGCAAC
>JAADXH010000681.1:0-18349 GCA_023337595.1 Globisporangium camurandrum | reverse complement strand
TTTGAAAGACGTGGTGGAGGAGAGCGTGACGTTCTGCACGCTTTGCCTCGTGCGCGTCAAAGCAGTACCAGCTGCGTCGTTCGCGGTGCTGGATGCGCAAGCAGCGCAGGGCCAGTTTGTGGACTACAGCGAGTTGCTGTAAGTAAGTGTCAGACAATAGCAAAAGAAAAAGAATATTGTTGCAACTGTTGGGTGTCTTCCTAAATGTCTTCCACCTGGAAGACGTCAGGAAGACAGACAATACGAATAAATGGTGTCAATAGTCCAACTATATGCTGTATTGTGCATTACATTGTGTACTTATTGGTACATTATGGCGACAGGAAGACAATCGTCTTCCTCGCGTCTGCTAGCGTCTTCCACGCGATACATTTGCTATTCAAAATTATCGAAAATGGAAATAGGTTGGAAGACGTGTTGTTCCCATTACATATGCTATATTTTCGAGTACTGTGCATCACATTGTATTTATTGGTACATTATGTTTTGTCAGGAAGACAGTTGAACAAAAACACAAGAAAACAAGATTGCATTCCGAGGATGATTGCTTTCAAAAAGTAGAACGCTTTTTGTCAGATCGGAGAAATCGCGATGTTGCTCGATAGTGATAGAACCAAGTTGTCGCACTTTTACAACTGTTCGGAGCCATTTTCTATTGTACGGTTGTCGCACTTTTTTAGATGACCCCCAATCTGTACGAGTGCGACAACCTTACAATAGAAAATGGCTCGTTAAGGAGGCAAAAGTGCGACAACCAAAAGTCCAATGACTTGAAATTTTTGACAGCACATGAACCAAATATTTGATGCAGTTTAGCCAGCACGAACGACACGGTGGACGCTGCGCTGCTTGCTGCAAGCGACGCCGATATCCTCGAACGGCCACTGGTCGAGACCGACGAGCGCGACTTGCCGCAGCATCGGCTGTTCAAAGCGATGCGCGTGTTCCTATCGTGTTCGCACATGGCCGTGTCGCTGTCGGGTGGTGTCGACTCGATGGTCGTTGCGTACTTGCTCCATAAGCTCCGGCCGCTCCATGGCAACTACGCGATCGTCGCCGTGCACTTGGACTATGCGAACCGCGCAGAATCGACTGCCAAGTCGGCGTACGTCGACGCGTGGTGCAAGCGGTTTGATATTGCGTTCGTCGGCTATAAAATGCGGTGATTAATATCAACCACTAGTTGTCTAAACACTTTATTATTCAAGGTTTTGAGCTCAACTTTAACTTTATGAGTGTCGATACTGATTCAAATGATGATTCAGTACCGGTATAAACGTATTGTATATAATTATCGCAAAAATAAGACATCAAAATACAGAGCCGCCAAAACAATTACGTGATTTAGCGCGTTCTTGTGCCAAGCATTGCAACTGGTGCGTGAAAGTGGTATCGTCACCGTCAAGGAGCGTGGTAGAGCTGAGGAGGGTACTGGTATCCAAAAGTATGTTTGTGTTTGCTTTGCTCTCTCATCATCCGGCAAATTGTGTCTCTTATCCTATGCTTAAATCCAGTCATGTTATCCAATGATGGCTTACTTACAAATGTTCATATGTTAATGTAAATACTCAACGTCACAATCTGTAATCGTATTGCCTGTAAGAATAGTACACGGTACATTGGCAATAGCATAGAGTAATAGCAAGTCACTAACTTTGCATCTGCCCCACGTCCGCCGTGCACAAACAGGCGGATACGCACGCGCTTAACACCTCCGAGGCCGCATGATGTCTTAGACAACATGGTCTTTTAATTTTGCACTTGGCTTATCTCACTTTTGAGTGGCTTGTTCGTTAAAACGACCAACTGTGATGAGTATTGATCAACTCTCTGCATCCAACAGTTTCGTAAAAAGTCAAAATGCAGCTGCAGACACATCATTAACACCTAGAACCATACCGTCGATGCGATCGACCTCTCATTAGAGAATTTGCGCCGTCTAAAGCCAGCGAGACTGAGGGTGCAGTTGCCGCATTCAAGGACGATCGAGATGCAGCGCAGGTCGCAGCGAGGTATGTTTGAGTGTGTGTTGCTTGCGCGTTGCGTATCGAGCACTTTACTAACGCTTGCTACGAACATAGGGCAAAGCAACGCGCAACCAAGCCGAGGCAACCTCGTCCAAGCGTTACGCAGTGGATGGCCACATATCCGTGCCGCTGGTTGGAAGAGCTCGCGCGGGCACGGCTTCAAGGCGTCGACGCGTTCGTCGCTTGGAACATTGCGCACGACGCTGCGACGCAGTCGCAGCCGACACCTCGCATTACGGCACCGATTTTGTCGCAACGCTCGTCGCACCTGAGTCTCGTCGCCTCCACACGCTGCCACATCACCTCTAATCGCCACAACGCGTGCGCCAATAGTGCCGTCGCATCCGCACGTTGCAATACCTCCCCCATTGCTGCAGCGCTTGTGCAAAGCATTTCAATATCTCCCTCGCATGCACTCGTTCCTGTAGCCGCAGTGAATCAAGTGGCAGTATCAACAACACAAGCAGCTGCGCGTGCTGCCCTCACTGTGACTCAGATCCATGTTGCTGGCGCGCGTCGTTCTTTCTCGTTTTCGCCGCTGTTGTTTGATATCGATGGCGAAGAGGGGAGAGAAAGACGGACAACAGCCATCGCGACAATCATAAGGGGCAAGCAGAGTCAGAAATCTACATCGAGACGGCGCAGCATGACTCGGTTGACGATCCTCTACCATCCACACCATCACAAGCACCAACTTACAACAACCATTCAAGATGATCAGGACGAAGACAACGATGTTGTTCAACCACCGCCGATCGACCCTAGCGACGCAAATTACATGGGCGCTGACTACACGAAGAGTGACTTTGATTTGTATGGCTGTGACGAGAGTCTGAGCGCTGATGAGCAAACAACACGAGAAACGCACCAGTATGTTGATATCGATGACGTGGAGGACTTAGACGGCGAGGTGGTCTCTGCAGCATTAATTATAGTCTCGGCGGCGCTGTGTGTGTTGTGCCGGATTCGATGGAACAAGGCGCGTTGCGCAACAAGCAGTAGTCCAATGTCCGGACAGCATACAAATCAGAGGACGCCGAGAACCCAGGACTGCCGACCGTCGGTGGTGGATCAAATAAGTATGAGTCTCCCATAGCACTGTTCCTGCGCTTTTGCCCTCCCGAAGTGTTGTCGTCGATCGATTTGGAGTCAACAACGCACTGTACAAACACAATGGATCCTCACGCGCCAGCTCCAACGCCAGCAACGTTCAGGTGCCGCTGTCGAGACCTTCGAAGAGATCAAGGGACGAATGCGGCTGCAAGCCAATTTAAGTACATGAAATTGTCAAAGCAATCGACTTGCTGGTTGGTAATGTGCTGTGGTCGCACACGCGCGGAATTTCTCACCACTGACGTGTGATTCCAGAGGGTGCGTTGCCAGCCGTCTCGATCACCGCTGTCATGTCGAGCACTCGATTGAACTTGCTCTTCGTGAAAAATACTACCCGTAGCGGCTTGATGGACACAGCCTGGAAATTAAGACCGATTGTGTCGAATCTCAAAGTGGCGTTTCGTAGTTCGTGGTACTTAACCCAACTCCTGTCATTTGACGAGGGCATCTTGTCATCCACATCTCGCCACGACACGGCAGTTTGTTCATGCCAGACAAACCGCGCAGGTTTGAGACCAAGTTGTTCATCCTCTGCGATGCCGCGTCCGCGTACTGATTCAGGTATGTATTTTGTGTATAAATGGATGAAAACAGTTCCGAGATCCCCAACGAGCTCAAGCTTTGACCATAAATAGCTCGGCTACCTGCTACGTGAGCTTGCTTTGCTCGCGGATATTCAGTAACGCTAGTAAGACTAAGTACACATAAACATCGAGCGCAACTATGTCACAATCAACAATAGATGTCAAATAGCTCAATGCAGTATCAATACCTGCCTGGAAATACTTCGGAAAACCTGTATTTCTATACTATTGGTTTTGCTTGGCTGATTTACGCGTCGATCGTAATGGCGAGTACCTCGTTAGTATTGAATCAACAAATGCGTCGCTCATTATCATGATTGCAGATAAATATATGGAACAACAATATACATTAGTATAACTCCCATTCAAATCAGTTATTGCTATCACGATGAGTCATTAAGGTGTTGGATTTCATTTTGAAGCCGATTTTTGTGGTGCGCTGATTATACACGCCGTAATTGATCCGTGCAAACATGTGCTTTAAACGGGCTCATTAAATGGGGCGAACGTAAGCTACAAAAGGTCCAATTTATAAAGAATATCATTTGTACTGATATATAATGACGCGGTGAGATAATATTACACCTAAATAAATGTATGCATACAAGATACTATGGACGGTCGCATGCGCATAACGTAAATGACAGGCAAAAAATAGTATCGCTTGCAAGCAACCCAGTGGAAATAACAAGCTATCAGGCCGGTACATATACAGCGATATTTTGCTTGCTAAGACTTATGGTAAACATATGAGCTTGGCGCGTATCGTTTTAAAGGTCTAAATTCGCGATCCTTTCCATCCACCTAAGTGTAAATGACAATAGAATTGAAACCGCAGATACAAGTTCGAATACGGTGAAAGTATGCCTTTATGAATGCGCGCGTGACAGAGATCAAATGCAGCATCTAACCGCGCTGTAGCGTCGGGTTGCACACAAACCAAACTATTCTTAATATTGTTAATAAAGTGCCAAAGCTCGCATAAGTATGCATGCGCGCCGTCGTTACAAATTTACCAAAGTTGCTTGCCATTGGATTGCTAGTCAGAAATCTCAATAGCAACACTCAACTGAGACTTGCTACCTATGCTGAAATTTTGTTGACTGCATACACCGCGACACCAATTCGTCATTTCTCTAGGCACACACTTATCCTTCCAGCCCATGGTGTATATACCAAACGAGCGATGTACGATAAAGACAGTGATCAAGATTTGGTCGAGATTTCACAAAATGTGACATATATATGTATACAGATATATATATATAATGTCGCACACTCAACAAATAATGATATGGTCCTCATGTAAAATTACAACATGCGGTACGTGGCAGCATACGCCGTGTAAATATGGAGTGTATTGTATTTGCTCTATGTCCAGTCGATAAAATACCTTATTCAAGTTTTCAAGTCTTCTCTCGACCAATAGGTATTTCGTTTTGCGGTTAAAGCATCATTACCCAACAAAATTCGCTCATTTTAATACTTTTGCCAAATATTGCTTCGCTTTTGCCACCCATCATTTTCATTGGGTGAGTCGGCGCAAAAGCAGCGAGCAACCATATCGTCAAAAAGAGACTGTGTCTTCATCGTTTCTACGTTGAATTGACCTGCCACTTTAACCATATAAATATCAAATATCTTTGGCAAATACAGATTTCTCACCGTATTATTTTCTTTGAAGGTAAATAACTGGCTTACACAAACATTGTTTCAACACGCAAATGCAACAATAAGCACGGGGCAAATATACTAGCAAATAGAGCTTTTGCAAGCGATTGGCTTGAGCCGTTGTTTGTCAAAAACAAGGTATTTAAAACAACACAATGTTCAAAAATATGAATGGTCTAGTGGTACAGAGTAGCACTAGCTATTAAAAGTAGATAAGCCAAATACTTTAACCAAGTTGGTTCTGTTCGAAATTACATGATTGCACATATATACACCCTTAAATTTATAGAGCTAAGTTTGTAATTGAATACTGTAATGGTTAGTACCCTATTTTATACCTTTCTATTTTGTATTCTTTCTACCATGTATTTAGCGCTTTATTTACATAGTACATTTGTATTTGTGTACCCTAATCATGAAAGAATACACAATTCACACATGTTATATATACATGCGTATTTCTAATGATCATTTGGTGCGACATACAGCGACATCCGATGTGAAATTTATGGAGTGTAGCAAGCCAATACGATTGTATTAGGTCATATAAAAGGGAATAGTAATAGTAGATAGCGATTACGCACTGAATGTTTTCCTTCGTTAACGTTATTTAACTTTGACGGTTATAATAATTCAAACACTTTCTTTGAGATAGGCACACAACGTACAACAACAATTGAGAAATGAACGATTCAATAAGGTGGACCTGCAAACATCTATTACAGAGTACTGTAAACTTCGCAAGCCGTGCACGATGCTCAGTAATTTTGTACTGTCTATTAATTGGCAGTAAGCGATATTATATAAAGGACAACACACCTGTTTGTGTGTCTGTGTATGTTTGTTTTTGCATGTTATTACAACTTGAACGTGTTTTCGCTTACTTTTAACACACTGAGTTTATTAAACGAGCGACAGCGTTGCATTCAGGTTGATCTCATAGTGCTTGCCATAAGCGGCGATCCTCGTGTCGCATTTGATACAATCTTGTTCATGGCCGCACACTGAAGCATTCACGGCAATATACCACTTTGTTTACCATTAGGGTTCATTTTTCCACTCATTTCGACATGTATTTGCCAATGGTAACTTGATGATTACCAACCCGTGATTGTAACTATTGAGCTAATGACAGATCATATATAGCTTTCTGATAAAGGCAAATGATGATATAAAACTCAGTTGGCTCGTAAATTTTGAAGGAGGAATAGAAATACCTAATGATCGATTGTCTATAGGATGTTCAGAGTGATATTCGCTTGTCCGTTTTAACGGTTTGAACGATAATCAACAAAAAAATGCAACATCACACTTTACATTCGTAAATATCGTGAAATTTCGATAAAAAGACTTCTCACCAGACATTTCCATCTTAACTGTGAAGTAACGATTTGAATTTTCTATTTCACTATATTTGAATCAAAATGTACAGAAGCAAAATACTGTTGAATTACAATCAACAAGATGAGTACTTACTTCACTCATTTGACAAACAAGACGTACTTAGTCACAAACAATCACATTTGTATCTAATTGTCGGTTGTCTATCGGACATAGTAGTATACATAGAAGGGCGATGTTGCTCTCTCTTTCTCTTTCTCTCTCTCCCTCTCTATCTCTCTCTCTGAACACTCTCTCTCTCTCATTACAATCTCATTGCTTGTTCACATATACGTGCAAAAGTATTGGACAAGATATGCTTGATTATGATGCGACTCGACATAGTTGTTGTTTATGTCGTCGGTATGTAGTTGCAGTCGCTCTAGAAAACGTTCATTGCATCCTCAAACACTTGCGCACATTCAACATCGCGACTAACGTACGTGTCTTCGAATAGCTGCTGTACGTTCACTCTACTGAGTGGGTGCTCAACTCGTGTAGTGAAAGCGCTGAATTCATACGTGCTAAGATAGAAAGTGACAATGCATAATATAAGCCAAAAATCAGAGACGACAGGAGGAAATTTATTTTTTGGCAAGTTACACTTACGCCATGGAAACCCTGTTAATGGCTTCCGCCCTGACTAACTTGTTCGCTCGCCCATACGCATCTATAATCACGCGAATACGCTTAAATTCGCTCACTGAATAATTCGCTGAGCTTTACTAACGTAGTCGTTGTTCACGCTATACACGTCGACGTGCATCGTGGCAGCTTAGTTCTGTTCGTAGAGTAGAGTTCATGAGAGCGACGCAGCAGCAAGTTTTTGTAACCGAATTAGGTTGCGCCATATATCTGAAAATACATAGACGTGTGGTTTGCTGCTGAGGTAAACAAGACAGCATAGTCACTCCACGAGATTGCAATCAATGCACACGTACTTAAACACGCGCTTGAAGGTGCGTTTTAGCCCTACGTAATCATTAACCGTCGCATCTTCACCTCTCGCGGCATACCTCCTGCTACACGGCAATATTTGCTTGAGATGGTCGATCACAGGCGCTAATTCGTGTGATCGATGAAGCGCGTTCGCGAATCCGCAATAGCGATTGCTAAATTGGTTTTAGTCTTACCTGGCATTCGTGTCGACACTTCGCTCCAAAAGTTTACCTCTTGCTTCTGCAGCATCCAATATTTCGTGAATACTTGCGCTTTAGTCGCTCGTCAGTTTATCAAGGATATAGATGTGCAGCATCCTGATGCTGTCCCTGAAGCCGTCAATGTTTGTTGACGGGGCTCTTAAAATCTGTTCGCGAAAGGTAAGTGCATACAACGCTCAGCAACGCAATCACGTGGTGTCAAGTAGAGTTGGTTGCTAGTTGCAGCACGTCATTATCGTCGTCATCGTCCTTGGTGCTTGTGAATGGCACAAGAAATATCGCAAAGTTCTACATTTGCCATTGCGTTCTTCGCATTGAGGTAGTTTGCTTAACATTTTCTCGCAACGATGCGCTTTCCGCTAGTGTAAATTGCATCCACCGAATTTTCTTGTATCCTTCTAGACGAGTAAATTGAAAAAAATGTTTCTCGAAACATTCTCACTTCGAATTTACTGCAATAAAACTGTTTGTATAGTAGTAATTAGTAAAAGTTGTGGGCTATACTACACGAACACCCTGTTGTTGAACATGCACGCAGTATGTCAGCCACAAATACTGACAGAAAAGGCTGTGAATACCGGCTCGGTCAATTTATCCACAAATGCAATATCATACCCTATTCAGCCATCAATGTAGTGTTATACGCGTGCATATACTATGTCTCTTACAATATTATAGCACCGTACGCATCGCACATTGCCATTTACGTGCACATACATGAGTTTACTGCAAGATATGCACCTTGGCCATGTAGGACATATTATGTAGTTGTATATTGTATGACTTGAAACCCATGCTAAACAACGCGAAATTTGCTCGATCGTATATGTTGTTGGTTCTAGTAACTTGCTTATTTCAAATTTTTATATTGGTACTCATTCAAAAGAAATAAAGAACAATATCTATTCCACCTAGGACAACTGTAATATGTACCGGCATTCAAATTGAACAGTATTTACATGTATTGGCTGGACGTATTAGTATAACATACTAGCTCCGGCGTATAATACACGATAGGGACAAGGTACAGGTTGCAATACTATTTTTACCGCTTTACAAAACTGTCGCCTGAGCTACAGTTACGGTACAACAAGTATTCCAGTAACATGTAATATATTATGTTGTAGTAGTATAACACTTTAAATGTAAGTAAGTCACTCGTATTGAAAAGCATACAGTACTATTTATATGCACCATGGAAAACGGCCAATTTGTTTAATTGTGCATGTGTACATATTTTGGCTGGGCATAGACACACAGGTATTCACACAACCCATATGATTTTAATGCTACGGAAATTTTGGCATCATCAATTATTTTCATTATTCTCACTATTTGATATATACATTTCGTATGACTATTATCTAGTGTTCATAGATCGAAATTGTTTGAAACTACATATGATAGTGTACTATATAGATAGATAAAACGAGCTGCAGTGTACTGACTTATGTATATAAGACAACACATGGACACTTTTTGTCTGCCAATCAGTACATATATTGAAACGTACAGCGGTAATAGTTAACGTCTCACTATACTTTATCGCTATTGATATGACTTCTATTAGAGGGCAAACAAATATCAAAGTCAAAGTCTATCCTACTGGATGTACTACCATGTAGCACCTTTGCTAGTCCTTAAAATGAGCGAGTATATCTTGATTGAGTAGCGATATTGGCCAATTTATTGGCATCGCGTAGAGTGTACACGGTAAATATAGTGAGGTTTGAGTGGAAGACAATTCATTCATTTAATTATGAATCAGTTGATTGCAAAGTGTTGTAATTGTAATTGCTTTTTTGCGGATCCCTGCTTTTAGTATACGGCTACTACGGTAATAACATGTTTGCCCCTTATTACACGCCCGGAACGAGCTGCTTAGTAAATATAGTATTTGTTTACCCACCGGTCAATAAAACACCAGTAGGCGCTTGCTCAAATTTTTAAGAACCGGATCGACATACGTATGCGAATACTGTACATTCCCATTTTTGCAAAATATATATACTGTACCTGATATCAATCCGCATACGATTGCGTCGCCAATCGAGTAGGTTTTATGAGACTGGATAAAGCTCCACTACTTGACTGGATCCCGCAAGTGTGCTTTCATTTGCTGGTACTGTGCTTTCATTTGCTGGTACTTTGACATCAGAGCGTTTACCATAACGCACGATCCTCGTGTCGCATTTTGCAAGTCGAGCAGATGGCCACACAGCGCATGGATTGGCGCTAGAAGACAGACAAAATCCAAAAGAAATCATGCATAAGACACAGAGGTAAACGAACCTCTTCGTCAACGCTGGATTTGTGCAAAACCTGTTTGTTTACTGATTGCATGGCGTTATGGTGGCTGACAGCGATCGCTCCATACAAACAGCGAGTCTCATTTTTGTCTCTCCCGTTTTCCCTTGATTTTTCGCCTCGCGCAATAAAGCCAGACTTTGCTCTGCTCTCGCTTGCTTTCAATATGACCAAGAAATTGAAACATACTAAAATGAAGATGCTCGAGATTGCTGCACAAACAGCACGACACCACAAGCGACCGGTCGTTGACCGCATTCGCATCAGTTTCCGTCTTGCAGAGCTTTGGTCTGCGTTGCACGAGAGTGAGAAAGAGTCGCTACCAGAGGCAACGAAACAGAACTTCTGCACGCGTACGCACAACCAACAGCGAGTCGAGAAGAAGAAGATACCGTTTTTTCTCGCTTACATAGCGCAGCAACAAACCCGAGTCGAGTGAGCGAGTCGACGCGTACTTGGTACGCGCGCGTCCGCATTTGTTCTCTCATTTCTCTCTCTCGTTATCTCTTCGCTGTGTGAACGCACAAAGGATCCTCGCACTAATGCTGCTTATTTGTCTGTACGTGTGTGTTGCTGTCCACTCTACATGCGACCGCTCCTCGACCGCCCGCAAACGTCCACACAGCCGTGACCTTGACTGTCTGCACGTGACGACCGCATCACTGTCGTTACGCCCCTTTCTTGTTTGAAAGAGTGAACGACGAGCAATGGCGACTGCGCGCGAGCAAAACGAGTCGTACAACCGCGGCAATGGGAGCGAGTACCGCCGCCGCGCCAGTTCCAACTACTTTGAACTCGACGCCGATCGACGTCGGAACAAGTCGGACCGGTCCGAGCGCTTCAGCACGCGGCTCACGACGCTCGACGTGCACCCGCCGCCGTCGTCATTGAGCCATGCAAAAGACAAGAGTAGCGACGACGAAGAAGCATCGATCGATGCTGCGTGTGAGCTGTTGCGCGCCAAGTTTGGCTTCCAAGAAGGGTCGGTCGCCAACCAGCGCGAGCACGTTTTGTTGCTGCTAGCAAATGGCAAAGCACGCGCAACTGCGTCCGACGCACCCGACCGGCACATCAACGAGCTCCACAAGAAGCTGTTTTCGAACTACCGCGACTGGTGCAAGTTTTTGGGGACGCAGCCCGTGCACTTTCGACCGGCGGGCGCAGCAGCAGGTCCATCGACGCGATCGACTGTGTCGCATCCGTTGCACATGGACCTCGTGCTGTACTTTTTGATTTGGGGTGAAGCTGCAAACTTGCGGCACATGCCCGAGTGTCTGTGTTACTTGTTTCATCAGATGATGACGCTCGTGAACAGCGACCCAGCCGCGCACGACTGTAAACCATCGATGTGGTACTTGCGCGACGTCGTGACGCCAATTTGGCGCGAGTGTAGCAACATGCAGCGCCGCAATAGCTTGGGAAAGCCGTTGCAGCATGTCGAGATCCGCAACTACGACGACATTAACGAATTCTTTTGGAAACCGCACTGTTTGAGCTTGGACGTTGCGGCAGTCGGCCACATGCTCCCGGACCAGCACGGCAAGACGTTTTACGAACACCGGAGCCTGTTTACGCTCGTGCTGAACTACTACCGGATCTTCCAGTTCAACGCGATGTTCATGGTGTTGCTGACGGTCTTGGCATTTGCAGTGACGATCTCGCCGGACGGCGGGAAGAGCGGGTTTGTCCAATTTGGAGCGATTGGGAAGGTGGTCGAACCGTTCAAGTCCCGCGACCTCAAGTTGGCCGTTGCAGCGATCCCGATGGCGCATGCGATGCTCGCGTTCCTCAAGTGCGTGTTGGAAGCCGCGCACGGATGGCACTTGCTCGTCGCGCGCGAGAAGTCGGCGTCGTCGTCCCGGTCGCTCTCGTATGGCGCGGCGCTCGTGCTCCGCATGTGCTGGAACGGCGGCTTTGCAGCGCTGTTTGCGTTCATGATCATCGTGCCGCTCAACACGTTGCGCGACACGGCGCTCTTGGACCAGCTGTGGCTCTTGACTGCAGCGTTTGTCGTGCCCGGCGCTTTGATCTTGCTGGTCCAGAGCGTCGCGCCGCAACTGATCGCTGGCACGTTTGCTGCCAAGTTTGTGCGCGAAGGCGAGAGCTGCTACGTCGGCCGCCACATTGCGCCGCCCTGGAGCTACCAACTCAAGTACACGGTGTTTTGGCTCGTGCTGTGGACCGTGAAAGCGTTCACGTCGTACTACATCTTGATCCGGCCGCTCATGCTGCCGTCGCTTGCGATCTACACGATGAAGCTCGAGTACCAGAGCACGCTCGTGTCGTTCCACAACATTGGGATTCTCCTCGCGCTCTGGCTCCCCGTCGCGTTCATCTTCAACTACGACACGCAGATCTACTTTACGATCTTCCAAGCGTTGCTCGGCGCATTCAAGGGTTTGTTGATGAAAACCGGCGAGATCCGTGGCGTGAAAGAGATGGCGAAAGCGTTCCGCGTCGCGCCGCAGCTGTTTGACCAGAAGGTCGTGACGACGCTCGCGCGTGCGAGCGATGCGTCGGCGAACGGGAACGACTCGTCGCGCCCGAGTGCGTTGGCAGCTGCGTACGAGTCGCAGATGATGTTGCGGTTCGTCGTCGTGTGGAACGAGATTGTGAATTCGTTCCGTGAAGGCGACCTGCTCGACGACAAGGAAGCTGCGATTCTACAGTACGACATTCGGAGCAACGGCGAAGTGTTTGAGCCGGTGTTCCTGTCGGCTGGGAAGCTAGGAGAAGCAATGACGTTGACGCTCAAGGCTGCAAAAGAACAAAAAGGCGAGTCGCAGCTGCGCGTTGCGCTCGTCGAGAGCGACTGCTTGTCGGCGCTCCGGAGCTTTTACACCGCGAGCTTCTTTGTGCTTGCGTCGCTGTTTGGGAACGACGATGCGGACGTGCTCGAAGGCTTTCGGTTGATCGAGGACATTGCTGCTGGCGGTGGGTTCCTCAAGTCGTTCAACGTCCGTGAGCTCGTGCGCTTGCGCGCAGCAGTGGTCGACTTGCTAGAGGAGATCTTGGAGCTCCCGGATCCGGATGTTGCGTCGCAGCACATGCCTGGCGCGCGCGTCCACACGATGGGCGTCGTCCGGAACTTTGTGAACAAGATGGACGTGTTCTTGACGCTGCTGCAGTCGTTCTGTTTGGACCCTGCGCTGCAGCGCAAGTTTGCAAATGCCAAGTTTTGCAGCAGTGCGAACGGCTACTTGTTTGCGTCCCGTGGGCTCGTAAACTTGTTCTGTAGTGACTCTGCCATGGGCGCCGCCACGCGTGCGTGCTTGCTGCTGTCGCTCGAGCGCTCGGAAGCGATGCCGCGGTGCACGGAAGCGCAGCGGCGGCTTGGGTTCTTCATGAAGTCGTTGGTTATGGACATCCCGCAGCTCCAGTCGATCAAAGAGATGCGGTCGTTCTCGGTTGTGACACCGTTCTACGCCGAGACCGTGTTGTTTTCGCTCGAAGAGCTCAACGATCCGCTCGTGAACCACCCGATTTTCGAAAAAGTCGAGGAAGATGGAAAGAATCTGACGATTCTCAAGTACTTGACGAAGATCCATGAAGAAGAGTGGCTGAACTTTTTGGAACGCATGGACGTGAGTTCGCCAGAAGAAGCGCAGAAGCAGTTCCCGCTCGACATTCGGCTCTGGGCGTCGTACCGCGGCCAGACGCTTGCGCGCACGGTCCAAGGCATGATGATGTACGAAGACGCGATCAAGATTTTGCACTGGCTCGAAATCGGGTCGAGCCCTGGGAAGTCGGCTGAGCAGAAGCAGACGCAGCTGCAGGACATGGTCCGGCTCAAGTTTTCGTACATTTGTGCATGCCAAGTGTACGGGAAGCACCGGATGGAAGGCAAGCAGCAGGCCGATGACATTGACTACTTGCTGCAGGAGTACCCGAACTTGCGCGTCGCGTTTGTCGATACGATTCCGATCGCAAACAACAGCAAGCGGTTTGACGCCGTGCTGATCAAGAGTGAGCACAACGAGATTGTCGAAGTCTACCGGTACGAATTACCTGGCGACCCGATCTTGGGCGAAGGCAAGCCGGAGAACCAGAACAACGCGCTGCAGTTTACGCGCGGCGAGTTTGTCCAGACGATCGACATGAACCAGCAGCACTACTTTGAAGAGTGTCTCAAGATGCCGCAGCTGCTGCGCACGGCCGAGCTCCACCCGTCGAAGAAGCCCGTGTCGATCATCGGCATGCGCGAGCACATCTTTACCGGCAACGCGTCGTCGCTCGCGAAGTTCAAGACGTGGCAGGAGCTCGTGTTCGTGACGCTGTCGCAGCGCGTGTTGGCCGATCCGCTGTACGTCCGTATGCACTACGGGCACCCGGACGTGTTTGACAAAGTGCTCGCGCTCACGCGCGGCGGCGTGTCGAAAGCGAGCAAAGGCATCAACCTGTCGGAAGACGTGTTTGCGGGCTTCAACTCGACGCTACGCGGCGGCGTGATCACGCACGTCGAGTTTATGCAATGTGGCAAAGGCCGCGACGTCGCGCTGTCGCAGATCTCGATGTTTGAAGGCAAGTTGGCGAACGGCGCAGGCGAGACGTCGTTGGCGCGCGAAGCGCACCGCATGGGGCAGTTTATGGACTTTTGTCGCCTCAACTCGATGTACTACAGCCACACGGGGTTCTACTTTGCGACGTGGATGACGATCGTCACGACGTTTGTGTACATGTACGCGAAAGTGTACATGGCGCTCGCTGGCGTCCAGGAGCAGATGATCTACAAGATGGAAGCGCAGGACATTATCAGCTTGAACAACGAGCGGTACAACTTTACGGACCGCGCGTACGACGACGTTGATGCGATCATCAACACGCAGTTTTACATCCAAGCAGGGCTGTTTTTGTCGCTGCCGCTGATCGCAGTCTACTTTGGCGAGATGGGTTTGCGTCGCGGCCTCGTGCAGCTCGTCGAGATGATCATCACAGGCGGCCCGGCGTTCTTTATCTTCCAAGTCGGCACGACGATGCACTACTTTGACAACAACTTGCTCCATGGCGAAGCACAGTACAAAGCAACCGGTCGGGGGTTCAAGATCACGCGCGAGACGTTCGTGCTGCTGTACAAAGCGTACGCGCATTCTCACTACCGCAAAGCGTTCGAGCTCGTCGGGTTGTGTCTCGTGTACTTGTCGTTTGGCGCATTCGACATTTGCAAACGCAACGGCCCCGTGACCGAGTCGCTCGCGTCGGACTTTTGCGAGACGTCGCAGGGCTTTGGCGTCCAGACGTTTGCGATCTGGACGATCTCCGTGCTCTGGCTCGCGTCGCCGTACATCTTCAACACGGACGGGCTGGATTGGGAGAAGACGAAAGCCGACGTCCGCGCGTGGACGGTCTGGATGTACGCGGACGAGAGCTACAAAGACGACGACCTGCCAATGTGCGGCGGCTGGGTGAGCTGGTGGAAGTCCGAGCTCGCGCTGTTCCACAACACGAGGCCGATTGCGCGATTCACGGTGTTGGTTCGCGAGTCGCGCCACTTTCTGCTCATGTGGTACGTGATCACGCTGCGCTGGCGCATGGTGACCGTCGCGCTCGTGGGCGGCGCAGTCGTTGCGACGATCGTCGTGCTCGGTGTGCTCGGCGCGGCCGGCAGCGCTACGATGAAGCGCACGAGCGCACCGGTGCGCGCAGGCTTGTACCTCGCGGGTGTGCTCACGGCCGTCGTCGCGTTCTTTGTCGTTGCGCACGTCGTGCTCGATGCGTCGTTCAATGCGTCGCTGTCGCTGTTCTTTGGGTACATGGCCGCGCTGTACGGCGTGACCGAAGTGCTGCGCATGTGGAGCTTCTCGCCGACATCGACGATTGCGCGCGTGACGACGTACCAGCAGCTCGCGTTCTTGTTTGACTTTGTGTTTTGCGTCGCGATGATCGTGCCGCTGCTCGTGCTGTCGGGCATCCCGTTTCTGAACATCATCCAGACGCGCATGATGTACAACAAGGGCTTCTCCGAGGTCGTCTCGGCGTCGTCGCAGTACGCGTTCTCGCTCGCAGCGTTCATGGGGATGCTCGGCGGCGCAGGATGTGGCTGGCTCTTCCACCTGTTCACGACGCTCGAGTCGTCGCCCGGGTTCATCAGCTACGTCACGACGTACACCCTCCTCGACGGCAACGCCGGGGACGGCACGACGACGTACGTGTTTTACATCGCGTGCATGGGCGGGACGGTCGTCGCGATGGCGCTCACGCACTGGCTCGGGCGGCGCTTGACGATCATTGCCGGTGGCGTCAGCGCCATGGTCGGCATGGTCGCGGTCTCGGCCGTGCAGACGTCCGGTGGACAGTTTTTGTTGCCGGGCGTCGGGTTCCTTGGCGCCGCGGTCGGCGTGTTGCTGCCGACGCTCGCGATGTACATTTACGAGATCGCGACGCGCGAGATGCGTGGGAAAGCGCTGTTGCTCCTCGGCGTCGGCGTCATCCTCGGCATTCTCGCCAGTGCGTGGTTCTCCTCCTCCACGAACTCGGTCGGGTGGGTCTGGCAAGTGTTTGTCGCGACTGCGATTCTGTCGATCGTCACGCCGTCGGTGTACGTGTTTCCCGAGTCGCCGTACTTTGTGTACTTGCGCGACGGCCTGGAGGCGTGCGAGCGCTGCTTGGCCGTGCTGCGGCGCAAGGACAGCGTCGCGGACGAGCTCAAGATGATCCGCGACGAAGAGGCCGTGGACGCGACCACGAACGACTCGGCCGGCGCGCTGTTCAAGCTCATCTTGAGCGTGCTGCTGATGCTCGTGAGTGGCTTGTTTGTGGGGTCGCTCAACATGTTTTTCGCGCACAAGTTTGCGATGATCGAAGGCGCGAGCTTCATGTTTGTGAACTGCGTCACGCTCCAGCTCCTCGGCGCACTGTTCTCGTTCTTCTTCATGGACCGCGTGGACCATCGACGGATCCTCATGTGCACGCTGCTGCCGATCGCCGCGCTCGTGACGCTCCTTGGCGTGAACGAACAGACGCAGACGTGGACCGACGCGAACGAGTACTTGATGCTGCGCATCGTCGGCTTGGTACTCTACTTCTTTGCCGGCCTCGGACTCACGAGTGTCCCGTGGGTCGCGAGCGTCGGGTTCTTCCGCACGCGGCGCCGCGCGATCAGCACGAACGTGTTCTTCCTGCTGTTCTTCGTGCCGCCGCTCGCCGCGACGTACTTGCGCGTGTCGCCTACGCGCGCGTCGAAGCAGTACGTGTACATGTACGTGCTCGCTGGCGCCAGCATCTTGGTGCTGCTCCTGCTGTTTGGCGTCGGGACGCAGAAGAACGGCATGCTGTGCACGAAGGCCGAGATGGAGACCGAGCGCACGCGCTTGCGGCGCGCACGGTCAACGCGCCGGAGCGCGCGGACGCCCGGGTCGGCCCGCAGTCGCAACTTGAGTCGCTCGCGCGGCAAGTCGCACTCGAACTACCAGGTGTACGAGTCGCCCGCAGGCGGTGTGCCGTAGTGTTGGGTGATAGAGAGAACGAGGGTTGGCCGCAGCGTGGATGTGGGTGTAGATCGACAAAGTAGGACACGCTGACGGGGTGAGTGAGAAAGAGATTGAGGGAGACGACAGGAGAAGTAGAGTCGATGGTAAGAGCGTGTCGACGAGTACTGTGCTGAATACATGGGACGCTTTTTGCACATGATTGTTGATCGTTGGTAGTGGTTACGTGACGTCCTGGGTGTGTTGATTGTTGCTTTCCAACATCCCAAGCAATCCCATACTTGTAGTACTAGTGCGGCACTGCATATTGATGCAGACGACGAGCAGATCGCTACAGTGACCACATTTGCGTACACATACACCTCTTGACAGCGTCAGAAGCTCGCGAACCAGCAACGACGACGATACACACACCGCGGTTTTCATTGCAGGGTACTGCTGGTGTTTAAACGCTTGCTACGAACGGCATTGACTAGATTGACACACTGACGGTTGAGTTATGGGTGTCAATATTTCGTTAGGTTTAGTCACTCGTGGTTGATTTATACAGTGCGCGCCAATTGGTTAGCCGCACTTCGATTTTTGTGGATTACTTTTGTTGTAGGTCACTTTTCAAAGTTCTAACAAGATCATCGCAACCGCGCTAATTTTGTGATTCCCGCAGTGCATTTCATTTTTTGAAA
>JAADXH010000680.1:0-18381 GCA_023337595.1 Globisporangium camurandrum | reverse complement strand
GCACGCTACTCCACTACAGAGACGTCGCCACCACATCCGACTCGCCACTGCGCACCTCTGTCCATCCACCAAGCGGCGACCTCGAAGGAGATGACCCCTATAGTTACGGCCACAGCAGTTACAACTCGAGTTCGGACAGCGACTACACAGAGAGACGACGCAACGACGGCAACAGCAACGATGATTCGAGCGACAACAGTGCAGGAAGCGACGATCCGAGAGACAGCAGCGCAGAAAGCGATGACCAGAGCGATAGCAGCTCTGGAAGCGCGAGATTCGCGGGTGGCGTTGAGTGCGCACTTAGTGTCGTATTGCTCCAAAAGATCTCTCCTCTCCCAGCGCTATTTTGAAGACAACCATGCGGCACACGGCGGGAGGGATGACAAAAATCGGCGAGGTATACCACCCAGCGCTGGTTGGTTGGGCATGACGCCGAGCAGGAAGGCCGATTGCATGCGCCATGTATGTGTGTGCGGATTGCTGGCTGTCGTTTGCCGACGAGTGGCTGTCCAAGACATGTGCGTTGCGCGTAATAGGTTTGACTCAAGTCCTACGGGCTTCGTCGTCCCATGAAACAACGCGCCTTGCTGGAACTACTTGACACCTGGGAAGGTTCGACTACTGTCTCAATGCGATTAACAGCGTTAATCTCTGTCCAATGAACGCACAAGGAGCTTAATCGCGATGGCGAGTTCAAAGGTACAGTAGCTACTGTAAACGGTCGATTTGATGCCAGTCATTTGTTTGCCAAGCGCCTTTGCAAACATGATCATGTGCTCGCGACATGCAGAAACTTTCTTGGCTGGCTACTGTAGAGCAAACAGAAGTCTGCTTGCTGTCGTTTGCGTACATGGCCGTACGATCGACATGGAGCGATTTGGAGGTCGTTGTTGGTGTTGTTGGAATCTCGAGTCTGGGCGACGGGCGCTTACGTCGGCGCAATGAATGGCTGGCGGAGAGTGATGAGATGCTTGCGTGCACACTCGCCAGGTACATGGCCGTACGACTGCTGCAACTGCTGCTATTTGCCATTTGCTCTTCTGCTCGTCGTCGTGCGCGCTCTCTAGCTTTTGCTACTGTATTGCTTTCGAAAATGCAAGTTGTGGTGGTACAGCGCCGTACGAAGCGTATCCCAGAAGCAACGTCGTCGAGTACATGGCCGTACGAAGCGTATCCCAGAAGCAACGTCGTCGAGTGCATGGCCGTACGAAAATACTAGGTATACGTGGTCGTCCCCTCCCACAACAACAACAGCGAAACAACACAGTCGTTCGATGCCGGTCGCCATTTCGACGGAGCGCGAAGCTCATGCTGTTTGGAGGCAATAGTGCATGTAGCATACCAGCAAGATCGCGCAGCAAACGTCGCGATCGCCATGACCACGACCGCATAACCAGATCGCTGCAGCACCAGGACAGTGGCGCGGCAATTCGAGCGAACGAGCGATCGAACAAGAGCTCTTGGCTTCAAAAGCGCTCTGTCATCCCAGCAAAATGTCTCACGCGTCCTGACAAAAGGAACTTGTCCTGTCTTTGTTCTTGCAAAGTGCGACTTTGCGGAGCGTCCATACAGTTTTGAGTCAAAATCCATAAAGTGCGCGCACTTTGCAATTTGCTCGAAGAGATGTGCAACAATGCAAGTGCGTCGGTCGCGTTAGCGCAGGTGGAAGCGCGTTAGCGCAGATGGAAGCGCATTTGCCGCAGACAAGCTCATTAAGCAATCTGCCAGCTCGTGCACATTTGCGCATCGGTCCACACTACCGAACACGCACGCACACGACGGCTCATGCAGCAGTCGCCGTCCAGCAAGCGCGATGGCACGCGGTTTGCACCACCGCGCGTTCTCTCGCCCACCGACCCACGCAGCGTTGCGATGTCACCGCGCGTGACGTCGAGCTACGCCGACATGGCATCGCCGACGCAGAGCACGAGCCAAAACAACGACAATAACGACGACGACCCGCCCCACCGCACGCGGTTCCTCAGCAACGCCGAGCGCGTGCTCGTGAGCAATCCACGCGAAGCGCGTCTGTCGTTTGCGAGCATGGACGACGAGGACGAGTGGCACGCAATGTCGCTCGAGAGCGTCGTGTCGAAACTGCACACGGACCTCACGAACGGCCTCGATGCAGCGGAGATCGACGCACGGAAGCGCAAGTTTGGCGTGAATGAACTCGACGACGAGCCGCGGACGCCACTGGCAATCACGTTCTTGCTCCAGTTCTACAATCTAATCATCGGCATGCTGATGTTTGCAGCCGTTGCGTCGCTCGCACTCGGTGAGTACGTCGAAGGCATTGCGATTCTGTTCATCGTCGTTTTGAACGCAACGATCGCAACGATCCAAGAGAACAGTGCGAGCAACGCACTCGCTGCATTGTCGCAGCTGTCGAGTCCCCAGACGACCGTCGTGCGCAACGGTGCGTCGCTCGTGGTCGACAGCAGCGACCTCGTGCCAGGTGACGTCGTCGTACTGACGACCGGCGACGTCGTGCCGGCGGATTTGCGCTTGGCGCAAAGTGCGGATCTCAAAGTCAACGAAATGTTGCTGACTGGCGAGTCGGAAGACGTGGCGAAGAAAGCGAACTTAAGCAAAGCCCGACCCACTCATCCGCAAAGTACGCAACCTGCGAAATTGACCGCCGACAACCAAGTGTTTGCGTCGACGACTGTCACTGCTGGCAATGCGCGCGGCGTCGTCGTGGCGACTGGCATGCGCACGCGCGTCGGTGCGATCGCTGCGCTGTTGCAGACGAAACGCCAGCGGTCATCTTCAGACTCGTCGAAACGGTCGTGGCTGCGGAATCCGATCGGCGACTGCATCGACAAGTACCAACCCAAGTTGACGCCACTGCAGCGGTCGCTCCATAAGCTCGGGTTCGTGATGGGCTCGATCGCACTGAGCGTCTGCGTCGCTGTGTTTGCAGTCGGCATGATCCGTGGGAACAAAGACCCAAAGCACCCCGAGCGACCCGTGTGGCTCGTCATGGTCATGCTGAGCGTGTCGCTGGCCGTCAGCGCCGTTCCCGAAGGCCTCCCGATGGTCGTGACGATCTGTTTGTCGAGCGGGACGGCCGATATGGTCCAACAGCACGTGTTGGTGCGCAAATTGGCGGCCGTCGAGACACTCGGCGCTGCGTCCGTGATCTGTACCGACAAGACGGGCACATTGACCGAAGGCAAGATGACCGCCGTGAAGCTCTATACCGACTTTAAAGAGTACGACATCAGCGGCAAAGGGTTTGTGCCACACGGTCGCATCACGCGCGACGGCGTCGAGTGTCCAAACACAATTCCAGTCCAAGCGACGCTGTTAGCAAGCGTCCTGTGCAGCAACACGACGCTCGAAGAGAAAGACGTCGATGGCGTGAAGACGTTCGTGCCGTTTGGGAATTCGTCGGAAGCGCCGCTCGTCGTCGCAGCCGCAAAGATCGGGATCCACGGCGACGAGGCGGCGGCACAATACAAGCGCATCGTCGAAGTCCCATTCAGTTCGACGCGCAAGATGATGGTCACGGTCCACGAACTTACTGGCGACAACAAGTTCGGTGCGGTCGACTGCGCACTTACCACAAAGTACGTTGCGTGTGTCAAAGGCGCACCGAACTTTGTGGTGGACAAATCGACGCACTACTGCGCAGCCGACGGCACAATTAAGGAGTTGACGACTGCACAGCGGCACGACGTGATGGCAGCAGTCGACAACTTGTCGTCCCAGGCGCTGCGCGTCTTGGCAGTTGCGATCCAGCCGCTAAGTGCGCTTCCATTCACCTTGGCAGAGAGCGACGACGTGGACATTGAGACAAAGTTCGCCGCGCTATCGCGGCCGCTCGTGTTGTTGGGCCTCGTTGCGTCAATCGATCCAGCGCGCGACGGCGTCGCGGGTGCAATTGCAACTGCGCGCGTCGCGTCGATCCGGACCGTGATGATCACGGGCGATTACCTCCAGACCGCAATTGCGATCGCACGCAACATTGCATTGCTGCCTAGTACATCAAGTAACGACGCAGTCGATGCAATTGACTGTTCGCAACTGCGTCCACGCCGGCAAGTGCCACATTCGAACGTAACGACCGATGCGTACTTAGCAGATTCGGAATTGGATGCAATTACGAGTCGCGTTGCGGTGTTTGCGCGCGCGAAGCCCGAGGACAAGATCGAGATCGTCAAGTCGCTCCAGCGCCAGGGACTGATTGCAGCCATGACGGGCGATGGCGTGAACGACGCGCCGGCGTTGAAAGAAGCCGACATTGGCGTTGCGATGGGCATTGCTGGCACAGAGGTTGCAAAAGGCGCGAGCGACATGATCTTGACTGACGACAACTTTGTCAGCATCGTCGCAGCAGTGGAGAAAGGCCGCGTGATTTACGCAAACATCCAGAAATTCGTGATGTTTCTACTGTCGACGAACATTGGCGAGATCATCTTGATCTTCACAACTGTCGCAGCAGGTTTCCCTGCGCCATTGGAGGCATTGCAGATTTTGATTCTGAATCTGTTCTCCGATGGGATGCCTGCAGTTGCACTGTCGCTCGAGAAAGCTGATCCGAACATCATGTTCCATGCGCCACGCCCCAAGACACAGCCGTTGATCCACGGTCGGTTGTGGACATTGGTTGCGTGCAATGCACTCATTATTGCAAGTGGTGCCATCGTTGTGAATTGTCTCGGCGTGTATTGGAACTTTGGGCGCTTGGAGTTGAGTTCGATCCTCGAACAGGGCGGCGGTGTGCACGCAGATGGGGACTTTAGGGACGTGACGTGCGAGCGCTGGGATGTCAAAGATGGCTGGCGGACGTTTGGGAACTGCAATGCGCTGGATCGAAACGGCCAGTTCATCTTCCCAGGCGTCGACGACCGGGAGTTTGGCAGCTACGATACACCAACGATGTATTGTGAAGGCGGGACCTACGAGTGTCTCTCAGAAGGTATTGCACGCGCACAGACGATGACGTTCATCTGTATTACGTTTACCGAAGTCTTGCGTGCGTATACGGTCCGGAGCTTCACGCTCCCAGTGTGGCACAACATGTTTGCGAACAAGTACATGCAACTGGCCGCAACGCTGTCGATCATACTCACGATCGTCGTCACGAACACACCAGTTGTGATGACCGACGTGTTTGGGTTTGCGTACATTGCGTGGTTCATGTGGCTCGTGTCGATCGCTGGCGCGTTGAACTCGGTCGTGTGGGGCGAATTGGTCAAGATGGTGCTGCGGCGCAGGGATCGCAAGAAAGAGGCCGAAGTACTGCAGCGTCAGCAGCTTGAAGGTGGAGAGGACGAGAGTGAGGCAGTGTACGTTGCTGCGAGTGGTGATGGCGATGATGGTGAGAGGAATGCAGTGAAATAGCCACTGTTGTAGATCGGTAGAGAGAGGGAGAGAGAGAGGGAGAGAGAGAGAGATGTTTAGGACAAGTGACCAGGACCTACAACCGTTTGCTCAAGTTGCATGTGTCGCCAGTAGTAGCAGGTGGCAGTCGATTAGTACAATTGGTGCCGGATTCGTTCGTCTTTGCTTAATTGCGCTCATGTCTTGACTTGTGTTGTCACTGCGCGGACGTACCAGGACGTTGTCAAAGCCCTGTGCGTTGGTGCTGTGAGGCTTGGAGATGGTTACAGGACTGCAAATGCGTCATTGTCGTTTTTGTGACAAGCCATTATACTGTATTTCTTGCCGGCACTTGATTTAAAATTGCTTTCTTAGTAACGAACTGCATTTGCATCGCTGTCGTTTGTGACAAAACAATTTGCAGCACCTCAGCACTTGATTTACAAAAGCAAAAAACGCGCAACACAACAAACGGCAGCACACTTTGCGACTCGCCACGTCGTGCTCCCGCCCCTCGCTCCATTCTGCAGTTTCTTCGCTACTTGACACTACGATGCAGCTCCCGACGATCTACGGTGCACCAGCGCACATGGTCGTGCTTGCGGTCGTGCTTGCGATCGTCTACGTCGTGCTCGTCGTGCGCTTCATCTTGCACATGCGCCGCGTGTCGGCGAAGAAGCAGCAGACCGTGCTCATTGTCGGACCGCGCAACAGCGGCAAGACGCAGCTCGTGCACGCGTTGCGCGACGGCGCATTCGTCGAGACCGTGAGCTCGATGAAAGAACTCTCGGCGACGTTTGCAATCCACGCAAAGCACAACCCACAAAAGATCGACACTGAGTTGAACGTCGTCGACTTTCCAGGCCACGAACGCCTGCGCTCGTACGTGTCTGTCGCTCTCTGACTGTGTATATGTGCCCGTACTAACGTCCTCGTTTCCTATTGACCAAAATTGCAGCCGCGTGGCGGATTTCTACCCAATCACAGGCGCAATCGTGTTTGTCGTCGACGCGTCCGACCCGCCGATGCTCCGCAAAGCGGCCGAGTACGTTTTTTGTTTGTGGGTTTATATATACCACAAAGAGCCAGTAGGACTCACGTGTGTGATTGCGTCATCATTGATCCCATCCGCAGGTTCCTGTACGACATCTTTGCAAATGCAAAGATCAACGACAAAGCGCCGCCGCTGCTGGTCGTTTGTAACAAAAGCGATGCTGTGGGATCGCTCAGTGTCGCTGCCGTGCAGCAGGCGCTCGAGGCCGAATTGACGCAATTGAAAGCGACGCGCTCGTCCCTCGAGACCGACGGCGATGACGATACAACCGACCAGTCGATCGTCCCCGTCGGTCGCGATGGCGTTGCGTTTACGTTTGCAGTCGACGCGCCGTGTGCGACGACGTTTGCAGCGACGAGCGTCAAGAAGAACGCAGTGCGTGACGTTGTAACGTTCATGCACGGCACGCAGTAGAGAGAGAGCGAAAGAGAGAGAGAGCGAAAGAGAAAGAGAGAGAGAGAATAGAACGACAATGTACTTTGATTGTACGTTGGACTCAGATCGAATCATATATACTCAGATCGAATCAGGTGAATTCAGTTAGACTCCGAAAATGGATCATGCAAACTTGATTGTGAGTCGATCGGGAATCAGACTTCGAATCAGATATCCTCAGACGATCGACAACACAATCAGTCGATTGCTTTTCTCTCTTTCTCTCTCTTTCTCTCTCTCGCTCTCTCTCGCTCTCTCTCTCTCATCCCTGTCCCAGACTCGCAAGCGAGCGTCCTAATCCATACAGATGGCCTGAATATTTCGTCGCGAGTGCCGCATTGCCATCGAAAAACACATCGACGATCTTGAAAAACGTCGCTGCGGTCAACAATGCGTCTGAACCGGCTTGATGCATCGTCCCTATTCGTTCGACTTGTAAATCTTCCGCCAAGCGCGCCAATCCGCCCATCTTGTCAAAGTCCATTGCAACGTGCTTTAGATCAAATGTCGTTGGAAAGTACGTGTGCAACAGATCAAAGAACGTCGCTTCTTCTGCTGGCAAAGGGCTGCACGTCAATACTTTCAGCAAGTACCCAAAGTCCGAACTGCCGTGGAACGAGACCCACTTGATGTGGTCGCTCAGCACAAGACCCGACGGGACGAGGAGTTCACCAAAGCGCGCAACTTCGATCCCCTCGAGCTCGTGCTTGGGGAAATCGATCCCAGCTTGTTTCAAGACCTCGATCGAGTCTTGTGCGTACATGTCTTCGTGCAGACTGAATTGGAAGTTGAATTGCCACACTGGGACGTCCGCCATGAACGACCCGTCTTCGTGGAAGAATGCGACACCCAATTGGATGATCCGAAGCAAGTCGACGTTGCACCGCAGCGTTTGGTATTGGTAGTCCGTCGACGTCGTGAACGACCCAATCGGTCGCGCAACGACGCCCGGGTACTCGGTGTCCATTGCAACGTAGCACTTGCGCGTCACGACTTCGCGAATGAGCTTCATCGACTCCTCGAGGTTCGCGGCCCACACGTCGCGGATCTCGACGTCCGGCGGGAGCCCGCGCGTCGACAGCATTGGACGAACGATCACACGTGCAGATGGTGGTGCGGATGCTTGTTGCGTGCGATCGGCTGCGCGTTTGCTTCAGTATCGCATATTGATTTCACTTGCATTCAGTGTGCTCCAAGAATCAAATCTTTTTATTACTACTGCTAAAATATATAAATAACTTGCGTCGGTTTGCTTGGTCGAGCTCATTTGGCATTCGTGACAAGCAGCAGGAGCAGCAGCACAAGAAAAACATGGTTGCGACGCAGTGGATGCTGCGCCTCGCGCGTGCACCTGCTGTGAAGACAGCTGCAGCGACAACGGCAGTGCGTCGTTCGGCACACCACATGCGCTCGCGTGCAGTGCGCTGCTTTAGCAACTCGACTGGCAACGGCAATGACGACGATGACAACGACAATGACGACAACGACAACCATGACCTGCGCTACCCGAACGGTCTCCACAACGGCATGAACGGCGACAGCGACGTGAACCCGTTCGAGCGGCTGCTGCAGCACTCGCAGCAGTTTCGCGAACAGCTGGCTGACGCAGAGCAGCACGGACTCGGTGTCGAAGACGTCGACGCGATGGCAGAAGCCACTGAAGCATTGGAACAGGAACAGGCAGTTGGTGAGCGCGAACAAAACGATGACGACGATAGTAGCAGCAGCAGTAGCAGTAGCAGCAGTGACAGCGACAGCAGCAGTAGTAGCGACAGTGACAGTGACAGCGACAGCGACGACGACAGCTACAGCACTGGCCGCTTCTCGACGCACCAGCGCGAGCAGCGCAAACCGACGGGTCGTAACGCTGCTGGTCGCCCCGCACCTTCGCAGCAACTGACACCTGCCGAGCGCGAGCACCGTGCTGCACGGGCGGCGCGTAGCGTGCGGCGCCGCATCCTGAATGCACCGGACGACGCGCTCGACTACGAACACGCGCTGAGCAACAACCTCTCGGTCGGTCGTGCCAAGGAGCGCAAGTACCAGCAAGTGCTCCATCGCCAGCAGGACAAGGACCGCGTGTGTCGCAACTGCGGCGAGCGTGGGCACGTTGCGAAGCACTGTCTCCTGCCGATGATCTGCTCGAACTGCGGCGGCATTGGCCACCGCATGCGCGACTGTGTGCACCCAGTGACGACGACAGTCGAAGACGCCCACGCGTCCCTTGCACACGAAAAGACGCAGCGCAAGCAGCAATTGACGATCGAGCGCCAACGCAGTAGCAAGCGCTTGGCGACGTTCCAGCACGAGCTCGACGCGCAGATCGACGAGTACCTCGAACACGCAGCGATGGCAGCGGAGAAGCGCCGCATGCGCAAAGCCGAGAAGCTCGCAGCGATGCAAGAGGACGACACGTCGCAGGACGCATTCAAGCCCGTCGTTCGTTAAGAGGCGTGAAGCCGCCAGGAAGGCAGTGCAGTGCAATCCGTTCATTCGTATGCATGCAGATCTCTCTCTCTCTCTCTTCTCCTTCTCTCTCTCTCTCTCCTTCTTCTCCCTTCTCCTTCTCCCTTCTCCCTTCTCCTACTCGTTCTTGCAGCCATACCCACCGCCACCGGGCGTGTAGATCGTCAAGACTTCATGCGGTTCGACATCCACGGTGTTCTTCCCCCCGAGACTCACGACTCGTCCATCGGTCTTTGTCAATAGATTCAGTCCCCGTGCACCAGCATCGCCTCCTGCGAGTCCATACGGCTGGAACGCCCGACGTTCGGACAAAATACTGACGGTCATGCGCTTTAGAAACTCGAGCTGTCGCACGACGCCGTCGCCGCCTCTCCACGCGCCATCGCCACCCGAGTTGAGGCGCAAGTGGAACGCTCTTAGAAGAACTGGATAGCGCTTCTCGAGGATCTCGGGGTCCGTAATCCGCGTGTTCGTCATGTGCGTATGGACGCCACTGCGGCCGTGCCACGTCGGCCCCGCGCCTGCACCACCGGCGATCGTTTCGTAGTACCCTCCTAGTGTTGTGCTCCCAAAGCTCAGGTTGTTCATACAGCCTTGTGACGCCGCGCTGGCTTGAAACGCCTTGAGAATGACGTCCGTAATGCGCTGACTCGTAAGGACGTTCCCACCGACGACCGCAGCAGTGGGCGAAGGGTTCAAGATGCTGCCACTAGGAGGAAACACAACCTCAATCGGTGTCAAGCAGCCCTGATTCAGTGGCAAGTCATCGCCTACTAATAGACAGCGCAAGCAATAGATGATCGCTGAATACGTGACTGCAGGCGGCGTATTCACGTTCCCATACACTTCCGGTCCCGTGCCAGTGAAATCAAACACTGCGCTGTTTGTCACGCGATTGATCGTGATCGTCAAAGCGATGGGTGTCCCATCGTCCATGAAATCCTCCGCGTAGACGCTCCCGACCTCTGGCAAGTGCTGTTGGATCGAGAACGCATGGAGCATCTGACGCACTGCGAGCTCTGCAGCCTGTTGGATGAACGTCATGTACGCAGTCACGACTGCTAACGAATATTCAGCTACGAGCTCATGCATCAACACAACGCCGCGTTGGTTCGCAGCAACTTGTGCTTGGAGATCTGAGAGGTTGTCGCGGAGATTCCGCGTTCCAATACAATCGTTTCCATTGGCATCTTTGCGTCCTTTTTGTTCCAGAATGTCTGTAATTGCCTGCTGTCGGAACACGCCGTTGCGGCCTTCGACCAACTTGAACGCAACGATCGCAGCGCCTTCTTCCGACAGCGTCTTGCTCAGCGGTGGCATCGACCCTGGCGCAATGCCGCCAATGTCTGCGTGGTGCCCACGACTCGCAACGAAGAACTCGATTGTCCCTGAACGTTCGTCAAACACCGGTGTGATGACTGTAATGTCTGGCAAATGCGACCCCCCGGCCAATTGCGGATGGTTGGACACGAGGACGTCGCCGTCTTGTAGATCGTCACCCCAGTGCTGCAGTTGGTAGCGCACTGCTTGTTGCATTGCGCCTAGATGCACGGGAAGGTGCGGTGCGTTAGCAACTAAGCCACCATCGGGGCCAAACAGCGCACACGAAAAGTCCAGACGCTCCTTGATGTTCACGCTGACCGATGTGCGTGCGAGCGTCTTGCCCATCTGTTCAGCAATCCCCATGAACCGATGTGCAAATACGGACAGTTGAATCGGATCCAATGGGATGTCGGCGGCGGTCGTCGGAGTTGCTAACGCGTCGGTAGCAACTGGTGCAAGCGTTTGTAATGTAGTGCGCGTGAGCAACAGATCGCCGCTTGGTAGCACTTGGACATTCCAAAGTGGCTCGACGACGACCGTCGCAGTACCCTGCATGATGATCGCAGGGCCGTCGAGTGTCGTGCTGCTGCCGCCGCTTCCAATGAACAACTCGTCGTGCAAATAGACCGGAATATCGCGCCAGCACTTGTCACTTTCAAAGTAAAACGGTGTCGTCGAATGCGCTGCTGGCGTTTCTACTGCAGTCCCTTCATCGCGCTTGCGCTTGTTGTTGCCAACACCATCCGTCAACGCTGGCGAGATCGTCCCACGCACACGCACGTCATCAATCAGGATCGCACGGTCGGTCAATACAAATCCGTACTCGCGTTGGTAACTCGCGACGAACGACGCTGCAAAGTCAAATGCTTGCAACGCGCCACTGGCGGTTTTCAGTTCCTCCCCTTTCTGACCGATCGGACCACGCGTCATCACTGCGTTGTCCGTCCCGTCGTAACGCATGTTGAGAAAGAACTGAAATTCGATATCTGCAACAGCAAACCCGTCACTTAGCAACTCGTGTTGCACGTCGGTTGCTACATTCATAAGTTGCGTCACGATCGCATGTTTCGTGTCGGATTTATAAACTGCGGACGACGGCAGTTGCTTATCGACGACGCTGTCGGCAACGCTCAAGCCATAAGCAGATAGGATCCCACTGTAGCGATGGATGTAGACCTGCGACATGCCCAATGCTGTAGCAATCGCACACGCATGTTGCGGTCCTGCGCCACCAAAACACGCCAGCACGTGCGTCGTGATATCGTACCCTTTCATCTGCGTCAAGTTTCTAATTGGACGGCACATTGCTTCGTTCGCAACCCGTAGAAACCCCGACGCGACTTCTTCGAGTGTGTATTGATTCGCTGGTGCTTGCGTGGCGTTGATTTCCGCTGTTAACGCTGCAAACGCTCGCTTTGCGCCATCGACGTCCAGTGGTTCGTCTTCGTTCGGGCCAAAGATCGCTGGGAAGAACGCAGGGACGATCCGACCGGTTACGAGGTTAGCGTCTGTGACGCTTAGAAACCCGTTCTTGCGATAACAAACTGGCCCAGGGTGCGCACGGACGCTCTCGGGACCGACGACAAACATCTGGTTCTTGTAAAACAACCGCGAGCCGCCACCTGCTGCGACTGTGTGGATATCGAGCTGCGGTGCGCGCACGGGGACGTTTGCAGTGACGCTCTCGAGCACGTGTTCAAACGTGCCGTCAAAGCGCGAGACGTCGGTCGACGTGCCGCCCATGTCAAAGCCAATCACCGCTGGTTGCTGTTGTTTGGAAGATAAAGGCACGCGCGTCGTGCGGGCGTAGCCGACGACACCGCCAGCGGGGCCGGATAAGATCGCACGGTGGCCGTGAAAGTGCTGCATGCGCGCCAACCCGCCGTCGCTCTGCATAAAACTGATCTTCACGGCGTCTAAACCAGCAGCAAAGCCTGCGCAGAACGACGCAACGTACGTCTGGATCACGGGTGTGAGATACGCGTCTGCGCACGTCGTGTAGCCCCGCGGGACGGCTTTGATCATCGGCATGACGGTCGAAGAGAGCGAGATTTGGACAAACCCGAGCGACTGCGCGACTGCAGCAGCTGCTTGTTCGTGCGCTGGGAACGTATACGAATGGAGGAGGACGATCGCAGCACTCGTGATGCCGCTGTCTTTTGCAACCTGTTAGTAAGTTGTAGTGGATTTATAACAAGTTGTTAGTAAGTATTCAATGTTGTGTACTAACAAGTTGTTAGCAATGTGTTGTTGATTTCTAACAACATATTGCAAGTTGCTAACAACATGTTATAAGTTGCTAACAAGTGGTGTGTTATCGCACCTGGAGTTTGCGACGCAAGTCGTCGACATCGAGCGGTTGCATCACACGGATGTAGTCGCCACTGACGCCACGGACGTCGGACGCCTTGCGGTCGTTGCTGTCGCTGATCACTTGCAGGCGCTCGTCGACTTCGATCACTGACTCGTAAAGCATCTGAGTTATACCATATTGCATCACAGTGTTAGAAATCGATGATTATGGACTGGCACAACAGCACAAGCAGCAAAACGTACGTCGGGCGTTTGGATTTCTAAATCAAAGATCTTCGGCCGCGACTGGTTTCCAATGAACAGCAAGTCGCGAAAGCCTTTCGTCACGACGAGCACCGTGCGTTCGCCCTGGCGCTCAAGCAGCGCGTTCGTAGCAACTGTCGTACCCATGCGAATCTCCTGGATGCGCGACGTGTCGACTGGCTCGGTGCGTGGATGCGGGACGCCAGTCATGGCTTCGAGCACGCGGCGAATGCCCTCGCTACAGCAGCAGGTGTGTAAGTAAGAGAGTGATATGCACGCTAGACAATGCGCAGTGCTGACAGACGTGCACAAACGCACCGCGGCGCATCCGGGTAGTTTGCAGGATCCTCCGACAGCAACTTGATCACTTTCGGACGGACTTCCTCGACAGCACCGTGTGCGTCGAGCACGTCCATCTCAGCATAGACGTCCGTGAACGTCCCACCACGATCGATCGCAAAGCGGAACACGCGTGGGTTCGTCATCGTGTCGTTGAAAGTCGGTCGTGTGGCACTCGTCGTGCAGCTCGCGCTTGGTGTCGTTCTGTTCGTCGTCGTTGACGTGAACGAACTTGATGTTTGAGAATCAGTGATCTTGTAGATCGTCATTTTTCATACTATGAAATAAAAGCCACTCATATATTTAATTTAGCAAATAAATATCCAATAGACCCTGAATCACCCGAGTGTGCTCAAACAATAGTTTATTCAACATGAATCGATATCAATGGTCAATCGCTGATTCACCATTAAAACGACCATCATGGGGGCATGTTGCGTTACGATTGTTGGTGTTCAACTCGTGATCCAACTATGCGCTAAGGCTCTATTACGCTCTACTACGTGCTTGTACTACACAACGACGACAACGGGTACGTACAGCAGCACCATACTGCATTCGGACATGGTCGCCGTCCCCGTCCTCCTGGTTACGTGGGCTCTCGGCATTGCGCATTACAACAACTGTCCTATCGCTAAGTGCGCTCCTGACCAGCGCGTCTTTCACAGCTCACATGTCGTTGCTGCTTCGTCGTTCTCGTTCAATCGTCGGCACAATCAAAGCGACTCGAGGACGATCTGTGCGCGTGTTTGGAAATCCGGTTCGTAATCCACAAGCAGCGGCTCGAGCATCGCTGCGACTTCCAGTGCTGTCAAGCGCTCAGTTGGCGCATCGACGATCAACAGCCCACGGAAAATCGCATAGACCGCCGGTGGGAATGCAATTGCACGAAAGCAGATGAGACAGCCGGCTTGCCCTAAGCACGGCGTGTCACCGACGCAGCCGTTTGCGTGGAACAATACGTGCGACAGCCAGTTCGTGTCGTACACGAGCGCCAAGTGGCCTTTCGGGTACCCAAAACACAGCAGCTGGTACAACTGGCATAGATATTTTAAAAAAAGAAGTGTGATAGTGACAGAAACGAGGGAACTTGTCAGTATTCGATCTGCTATAGTGACAAAAGCGACGGAAGTGCGTATTACACGATACAAAAAATACAAATAAACGTACCAAGACGCCAGCGGACCACATGTCAGCAGGTGCCCCCAAGAAGCCAGGCCGCGGTGTTGCGTGCGCATTGTGCTGTCGAACTTCGTGTGCAACGTACAGCGGTTTAAACTTGATCAACCGGTCGCTCGTTGCGCCTGCGATGCCATTTGCATCCATCACTTCCGAGCTCCCAAAGTCGATCAACCGTGCAGTTGCTGTTGCATCTAATACAACGTTGCAGGGATCAATGTCCAAGTGACACACACGCTTTGCGTGCACGTACGCAAGGCCTTGGATGAGAGAATAAAAGATATGCAGTGCTTCCAACGTCCACGCGCGTGCGACGAACGTATTCACGACACTTTCTAATTGCGTCAACGACGTCGGCATTGTCTGGACGAGCGTCGTGACTGCAAACTTCTTGTAGTCGGTCAACCGGCGCTTGGCAAACAGGAGGAGACTGCCATTGGCTGCAAAATCCATTGCGATGTACTCGTTCGTTGCATCGGCGCTGCATTCCCACTGCGAGATGTGGCGCGAGCTGTACACGCCACGAAATCCCGGTGGTTGGAGCTGCGCCATGACGCGCACTTCGTTGAACACGTCGTCGCGTTGCAATTGCAATTGGCGCTTGTCCATGATCTTCACCGCAACGTCAAACACTCCAGGCAGCGGTATAGACGACCCACTGCCGGTACCTGTACGCTGGCGCTGGAAGTATTTGCCGTACTTGACGACACCGCAGCGGCAGACGCCGATGTTTGCGCTCTCGTCGAGCGTCTGTTCTGGCGTCGTGAGCAAATGCTGATGCCCTGGGTGGAGGAAACACAGGACGCCGCGCCGGTCCGCGTCCCATGGGAGCAACAAGACTGGGAGCTCCATCGTATACGGTGGGTATCGTGGTGGCACGCCGCGGTGCGTGAACGTCGTGTACCGCGCCTCGCCGCGCTGCCGATTGTACGCAAACTCGACTTGCTGGAGCGTCTCCATGATCATGATGGATGGATGGATGGCTGTGGCCGCAGCAAGCGCAAGGCGTGTTGTGCTGTATATGTCGTTTCGTTTGCGTGTGAGTAGGAGAGGAATGCGACAGAGGGGGCGAGGGACGCGTGCAACTAGCGCGCGTCAAGCAGCAGCAGCACGCCGTCGTCAGTTCACGTGGCTGATTTGCGACTGCGAACGGCAATCAAAAGCGAAAAATGGCGAGTTTATGATGCACACCTCAAAATTAATTGCTGAAGTTTAGTTCGAGACGAAAATAGTAGCAGGTGTGTGTGCAATTGCATGCGAGTGGCAACAGTGTATGGCAACAGCTTGCTTCAGCATCACAGAGTCGTCCAGCTGAACGTGCGAGCACAGAGTTGTCTAGTTCGAGCCTCAGGCAAGCATGTTACAGGCGAGACCAGAGTGTTTGTTTGCGATCTGTGGGTATCATCGTAGTATGCGCAACAGCAATTTCATTCGCATCGGCAGAAGCAGGCGGCACGCGACCAGACGTAGCTCGTCATTACGAAAGCATCTGTTCGCGACATGCCAGTACGTCGAAGTAGCAGTTGATGACAGTGAGTGAATGCAGCATGACGTGGCTGTCAACGCCTGTGTTTTCAGTCAACATAGTGTGGAACTAGTCCGTTTGCACTCATATCGGCAAATGCACATGCATCACAACCCTCCATCGACGTTGTACGCACAAACACTCGTGTGTATTTTCTCGACACATCAGCTTGCACTCACAAAACACGATCATGTGCTCGATTAGACGTTCATCCGGTTCATCTCGAGGATCCGCGAGACGCTCCGGCAAAACAGGATATGCGCTGCGACTTCAATGTCCAAGCGCGCTTTCTTCTCGCGCATGAGTTGCCCGTAGTTCGTGAACGCCTCGAAGCACGGCAGCGACAGTGACACGGCGCTGATGCACAGGCACTTCTTCGTGAGCTTCGTGAGGAACGGGAACGTGTGTTGGTAGCGCGACCACCACTCGAGCGGGTCGTTCTCGCGCTCGTCCGTTGCAGGCAACGACGGCGACTCAAGGTACTGCTGCACTTGCACCTGGAGCTTGTCGAGCTCGGTCGTCGAGGCGTCGAGCGGGAAGAACTCGTGCG
This sequence comes from Globisporangium camurandrum, assembly GCA_023337595.1. Lineage (NCBI taxonomy): Eukaryota > Oomycota > Peronosporomycetes > Pythiales > Pythiaceae > Globisporangium > Globisporangium camurandrum. The sequence goes on along the minus strand of JAADXH010000680.1, from coordinate 1,623 downwards.
AGAGTCCTGCTGCTTCGGCGTGTTTCTTGTTTGTGTGGTGGTGCAATACGCCATTAATTGATGGCGTCATGGCTACAGCCGCAGTGCGTGCGACCTGCTGTCGTTTGTCTAGTGCGTGGTGGCTACTAGAATCGTATGGATACTAACTATGGCTAGGATGGCTATGGTAAACATGGTACCGATCGCTGTTGCCTTTGAGTTCGGCGTCCTTGTCGCACTGAATGACGTCGCTGTGCAAAGCCTCGAGCATCGCGACAATGCCCGCGCGCTCCGTCTCGTTCAGGAACGGCAAGCTCCTGAAGCGCGGATCGAGCAGCGGCAGCAGGTACGGCGACGACAGTGCCGTACCGGACGTACAGCGCTGCATCGTGAGGCCGCTTAATCGCATGGCGCACGGCCGAGACGAGCGTCGTTGCGACCCAGTGCTTGGCGTCGTCGACGTGCTTCTTGATACTGTGGAGCAGCGGATAGACGATCGACAGTCCGAGGTACTCGAGGTACGACGCGTGGGCGACGCTCTCGATCGGCTCTAGCAACCGATCGAGCTCGTGGTTGTGCTTGTAAGCAGTAAGATAGGTTCGAGCTCGACGATGCGGCAGATCACATCGCTCATCGAGTTCCATCGATCTGCATTGTCACAGACCATCGATAGCGCTGGTGTTGGTATCTGAGTCGTCGTTGACGGTGTTGACGTCGTGCTGTACCTGTCGTTGATCCACCGGTCCAGTCACCATTGCTAGTCTCCATACCGCCGATCTTGCTGCTGGTGTGGTTGCTGCCTGAGTGTTTGGGCGACGCGTGCTCGCCCGTGCGCCTGCCACTCGGTGGTTTCGCGTTACTGTTGTCGTTGGCAGCCTCCTCGAACGAAGACACATCATGCACTTGCACCAGCATTGTCAGGGCAACTGTCCCTTCTAGGCGAGAGTCTATATCCACTCTACTACTACCTCCTCCAGACGCGCTCAGCCCACTACTCCAACTGCTACTACTACTACTACTTTTAGCATGTGCAGTCCCGTTGTTCACGCGGCGCTGGAGCGACAAGAAGATCTGGTACTCGGACGGATTCTGGATAAAGAGCGACACGTAGTTCCGACAGTGCTGGGTGAACGACGCGCATTTGCGCAAACCGGCCGTCACAGCGCTATCCAACTCATCGAGCGGTAACTCATAGACTTCCAGGACACAGTCCCGGCGACTAAAGCAGGGTGCACTCCTGACTGAACAATGCAGATCAGATGCCATATGCATTCGTTGCTTTCGCTTGTACTCCTCTACAGGATATATGAGCTCATGCTATATCAATAGAGTCTCCATTATCGTGTGTGTCGTCGTCAGTGTCGCTGACGCTGTAGGTGTATATCAGTTGGAGTTGTTGGTAGTGTGCGCGATGGTCGTCGGAGTGCGTCGAGCCAGCAAGTGATGTGAGCACAGAAGCAGCGGAGCATGTCGCAGATCCGAGTTGTGCCCCACGGTCACGAGACTGTACTTGCGAGTCTTCATGATTGCGCCGGCGCTGTTTTTTCGAGCGAGCGTTGTACCGAGAGCGCGAATATGATAGCCGCGACGGCCGGGATAATGCCGATGCTCTCGACGAGCTGGAGGACGCGCTTGATTTCGACG
>JAADXH010000679.1:0-18382 GCA_023337595.1 Globisporangium camurandrum | reverse complement strand
GAACGGCAGGCTCGCGCGCGCAAACTTCGCCGCCTAACAAAAGGGACAGCGCAGCTAATCATCGACGCGCGTGCGTACTTTGACGCGGAAGCCCGGCGCGAGCGGCGAGAGGACGTCACCAAGCCGATCAAGCGCACTGCGACGTGCTTGGGGGTATCGGAAACTCTTGTGAAGAAGGCGTGCAAGATGGATCGCGAGGGAGAAGATCTACCGATCGACACCGAGAAGGAGACGAGAGAGCGAGCACGCAGTGTACCGGATAGGTACTTTGCAGACATCAGAGCCGTCATGTTTGCCATGTATTCTGAAAAGAAGCGCGTGACCCTGGACACGCTGCTCGATGAACTCAAGGCGCATCGTGATCCGGTGTGCTTTGACTGTGTGTGGAGTAGGGCGACACTTCATCGTGTGCTGACCGAGAGCATGGCGTTCACTAACGACACGCGACCTTCCCACTACAAGACTCTCCATGAACAACAAGCAATCGCGCTTCATCGCCTCAATTACATCCAGCAGATTCGTGCGTATCGTGCAGAGAGCTGCCGATGACATTCCGTTTGACGAGTAAAATACACAAAAAAAATCTATCGCGTACGACTTGTAGGATACTCGCTCGTTTTCCAATATGACGGTATCATACGAATTGCAACATGGCGAAATTGATATATTCTTCAAATATTGGCGCCAAAACCTGTCAAAATTCAAAATTTCAAAATCTTACTGAAGTCGTTATTAACTGAGTTAGACTTTAATACAAATGAGTTTTTTTTGGAGTAACTTCGCACTTTTGGACTTTGTGGCATTTTGTCAACAAACTGCCACAATATCAAAAATAACTTGTGCCAGTTAGGTTTCGCACCGAAATGCCGCTCACACTCGTCGCCATTTATTTCGACAGGTTCGACCTCAACACCACGTCGACCGCGATGCCGCTAAAACGACCATACGTTGGATGCGTGCTGCTCCTGCCGGTTTGGCGCAACCTGTGAGCGGAAGGATGGAAGTGCAAGGAGCAACACGGCCTCTATAACTTCACGCTGTTCTGCACGATAAGGGGTGGAACGACTATCCGAATGCAGAGCGACTCGTCGACGTGTACCACGATACCAACGAGCTGTTACAGAATGGCCCGAAAAGCCGAACATGCTCAATGTCTGACTTTCTCTGTTTGTTTGTGCGCTACTAACATGTGTGCGCTTGCATGTGCATGACCACGCGATCGCGAGGTTCAATCTGGAGCCGAAAAGCCGCGAACAACGTCGCCAGATAACACGGCCGCAGCGACCACGTCTGCTGCAACGACCACGCCTGCTGCGTCCACACCTGCTGCGACGACTACCCCTGCTGCTCTGAATAAGTGACAGCCACAATGGCTCGTCTGAGAGCAGCAATCGCTGCGTCAAGCGGTGTGTCCTCGCCTGTGACCCAATCACGCCAGTCGTGAGCGACGCAAGCACGACAGCTGTCAGCAATACAGCTACAGTACCGTACGTGCGTTCGGTGTCTTGTTCTAGTGCCACTCCGTCAACGCCAAGCACGCCTCGAACTCGGGCAAGCAAGAAGACCGCCGTCTCTGCTGCTCCGCTGACGCCGGCGGCTGTACCAACGATGCCGGCGTTTACATCACCATGGAAGTCCACGCCTGTGCGGTCCCCGTCGACGTCACGAATGACGACTCCGCGACAAACGCTACCACAGCGACCCAAGTCAGCACCGGCTGATAGCCCAACATAAACGCCGCGATTTCCCGAACGAGATCTCGAACGCTCGAACGGCGACGTCGTTCTATTTTCTTACGAATAGCCAGAGTTCATGATCGACGACGTTGATGCTACTGCATAGATGCCGAAGGGTACACGAGTGACGTCGAGAAAGTCTATCTTCCTGATGCATCTGCACCTCTTTCCACACGCATCATTTCGCAGTCCGAGTTACGCGAGATGTCTGCGACATGTTGGACGGTCACCATGGCAGATGCAAGTACGTATCGTGTTCTATACATAAAAGGGTTGTGGTTGTCGTGCGCGCTATCCTGTATTGCCCATTCTTAGTTTGTATGTATCAGGATAAGTGACGTGACTAACATGTACTAACATGTTGTGATCCTGTACTTGCCAATATGACAGGTTCAAGAGTGCGATTGCCAGCAGCGCATCTCAATGGTGTTGAAGTAGTGTCGACCGAGATCGGCGAAGCAGTTGAGGTGAACACGGAGGGCTTGTCTATTTTTCTGTTTTTATCTAAAGAGATGTGGATCAGCATCGCTTACGAGATAAACTGATTCAAGCGCCAGTAGGCTGCAGTGTCTGCGCCGGACATTGCAGCACTAGAACAGCGCTTGCGAGCTGCTCAGCCCGGGTGCCACCCATGGCACTCTACCCGCATGCACTAGGAGGGCGGAAAAGTACAAGACTTTGCGCCTCACCAGCTTATGCATTTCATTAGGCTCCATTGCTCACGCTCAGTCGCGCTATTTCGCGAACTTTTATCGAAGCATTGGTCGTGAACAAGCTTGGAGCTTTGCCGAAAGGCACGTTTGGGAACGTTATGGCTCGGAAGCGGTTTGAGGAAATTGTAAGCTTCTTTTTTGCGGCAACACCACGTCAGGCGCATGCACGATCAAAAAGTGGAAAGTAAAGTCGGTTGCGGATGCGATCCTTGAAGGCTTTAAGCGCGGCGTGACTGTTGTCTCGGGAATTGCGTTTGACGAGGGTATGATACCCATGAAGTGCCGCTACAACCCGATGCGGCAATAACTGCGCGGCAAGCCGCACCATAAGGGACGAAGTACAACCTTACGTGCGACTCAAGCTCGCGGTACTCTATTTGTTATCGTTTACATTCAATGTAGAGCCTAGAATTAGTAAGGCAGAATTACTGGCGATTTGCCGCGTATGAACAGGGGCCCGAACGCAGTCGTTCGGAACGTCGACGCGATGTTGGACTGCGCTGCGAAGCGATTAATATATTTCGATTGGTTCTACACTAGCGCCACCTTGTCGTCGTTCTTGCTCAAGCGCAACCTTTATCAAAGCGGCACGATCCGGTTAAATCGCCTCGAGTATTGCAAAACGTTTGGCGTACGCTCAAGCGCGGCGCCCGAAGAACATTCCGCGTGGAATGTACAGGATATCGACTACCGATCGATGTCCTGGTATGGTGGCAGTGTCGTAAATGGGCGGCGCCACAGCGCATGTTGCGACGCGATTGATTGGGCTTCGTGTTTGTCTAAGCGCCGAAGGTTGTGTACGACAAAACAAAGGCATGGGCGTATGCGACCGCCATGATCAGCCTAGTCTTGATTGCTACTCTCTGCAGTTTTTATGATCAAGTTGCACGTTGAATCACTTGGGATCCACAAGGTTACTTTCCAGGGCGACATCAGCATCGACACGATGACCGGCATGTCATTGGGGTAAGCAAATCGCGTGCAGTCGCAAATGCCGGCGCGATACACGACCAAGCTTCTGGAGACGTACGTATAAATGCAAGGTGTGTAGAATGCTGCGTGGCAATGGCGCGTATGAGACGAGTTATTGGTGTGTGGAATGTACTGACGCGGAGTAGAAGAGCAAGTATACGTTGGGGTGATATATCTCTTTCAGTAGGTGCGGCAGCACAGAGCGATCTGGCCTGCCAATTCCGCCACGTCTAGCTAGATCTGGCATGATCTATGGAGCAATGTAACAAAGATCCCGCCTAGTATCATGTATCGAAGCAAGTAGCACCAGACGCGCAAGCAGCACCGGACAAGCAAACAGACGCAGAAGACCCGCACGAGTCGGACGTTCCTGACGAGCACAACGAGTACGAGCTGGAACACGACGACGAAGAGGAGGACGACGAAGCGCTGGACGCAGTGAGCGAGCATCACGAAGCATTCGATGAGCAGGAGGAGATGGTGGAGAACGATGAAAAGCGGGACGTTAGTGCGTAGGTGCTGTAGTGCTACATGTGCGTGTTGCGCGCGTTTTGCGTCGACTGGATGAATGACAAAATGATTTGCGTCTCGTTTGAGTTTGTCGTCGCCAGTTCAAGTGATTGGATTAGTCGATGAATTGGATGCGCACGCAGCTCAAAAACGTTCGAGTGTGTGTGCAAACCTGCTTGAATCTATGCTGGGATGCTTGTACTTGCCTGAATAGTTTTTGGCAGTACTTGACATGCTTTTTCTGTTGAATGCAAGTTAAGATGTCAGTACTAAATCAATCTCGTCTTGTTTAACACATGATAATTATGCATACCACAGGATCGAGTTCGCCTCAGTCGCACACATCCGTTTGTTTTTGTAGTAGACAAGGCATATACAGTTGTATTTTGTAACTCGCTATAAACACTGCATTCGGATCACTGCATATCATCGAAAACTAATGATATGTACATTGGCCTTGCTTCAAGTTGATTACAGGCACGTTAGTAATTAATCATGACGGTTATGCCGAATGGAAGTGATGAATGCGTATAGGAAACATATATTAATGGTCTCTAGGTAGTTGTCAATGACGTCGCTTCACAAAGCGATACCTAGCGAGCAAAACCAGAAAGCAAGTGGTGAAAATGGTTGTAGACTGCAACATCAACGATGGTGTATACGCATCCAACGCAAACATGCGTATTGTGAGCAGCAAACTAAACTAGCTTTAGGTCACAGTAACGGCGTGACGTAAAGGACCCTGCGATCTACAATCGTTTTATGTAGAACAGAGAATGGTGGTACATTTATCGTCTACGACCACATTTTCTAAATACATATCTTAGATATGTCGCGCCAGACCTATACTTAATACAGTTCTCAGATTGTAGCTATGTGATGCATAAACAAAAATGTCTTGTTTCTAAAGCAACAACAAACTAAAACTCGAATATCATTATAATCCGTTTCTAGTACCCCAACAGACAGATATAATGCATCTGGGTGAGGACATACTTGCACTTCCTTGCTCTTATAAGTAGTAACCAGAACTACGCCTGTTTTTCTAGGGGTTAATGCTATAACTTGCTGAATGAGGACGAGGATTTTGATGCAGCAATTGTTTGGTTCGAATCCAAAGAAGAGCAGCCAATTATATTGGATGTGGCTTTCAGCATATTATTTTTTCTAAAAATAATGTTATAATTTGAAGTGATGGGGTTATGATAATAAGTGCCGAGTATACACTTAACCACGTCCACGGTGCTTTTCATGACTCGAGTGTTGGCGTGTTTTTACCAGTATTTAGAGTGATTACCAGCTGGAGAGCTGAATTTAACAAAACGATAGGTACGCTTTGAGTAGATGTCACGTGAGATACATGCTATACATATTTGAGTACTACTTTATAGGTATATTACATCTCAAAACCTACTGCCAAACGGAATTTGGAATGGTGTGAATAGCAATAACAGTGCATATTAATTAATATATTCGAGTCCCGATATTTGTGCCTGTTATCTTTTATTTTCTATGAAATTCGCGTATGTATCTGCATATAAGTTTTTGGTTAATTGGTGATCGCACGTGTTTCTTTTTGGAAACATATTGGTGATGTCGACAACAATACAAAAATATACACGTGGCAATGCATTTTTATCTAATCGTTATTATACTCATAGAGAAAATTATTGTTTGTATTAACTGAACTCAATCAACCTCATTGTTTTTGTTCCCATTGACGGTAACTTAATCAAAAATAATGTAGAGCGATTTGAAAAACAAACCTTATAAATGAGCTGACTGGACTATCCATCAACCAGCACTTCGACGCTGCATTCTAGTTAATAAAATAATCGACAGTATGTTGTAAGACATACTTCCTCCGTCCTAAAACGATATGTGCAGAACCTGTCAATACGTTGTCCGAATTCAATCTGAGCAAAGTTAACTTAATTTCAGTAAGCTTTGTATGCGAATCGAAACGGTGTGCAAAACCTAGCAGATCAGAAGAAGGTGTCTTTCTTCTTGTGGCTGGCACATTTCAGGACAAATTGACAGGAAACTAATGTGAACCCACCAAATATTCAGGCTGGACAAAATCTTTATGATTGCACATCAATCTGGATTTCAGATGCATTTAGACACGTCAAAGGAAGCTTACAGATCAACTGTACAGCATTATTGCACATCTAAAGAACTACACACAGATTCAACGGATCTGAATACGTAATTTTAAGCAATTTTAAGTTATTTTGAGCTAATGCGCACCAGATGACTGATTATGCACATGCTGTTTTAGGGCTGAGGAAATACAAGTATATGCTTGTAAATTTTGTATACTTACACTGAAGTCGCTCTTGTTATAGACAAATAAGAATATGTAAATTGCGGCAATGATTGTTATAATTTTGCTACATTTAAATACTAAACGAATGATGTATTTCTACATGGCATGGTACTGACACAGAATGAGTTTTCGCAATTTATATAAAGTATTTGTGTATATGTTTAAGCAAAAACGCATTGATTTTTCTAGTACATATAGCGGTAGTCAACAGTTTTGAATTTTCTTTTGATCAAGTATATTTTTCTGTGCTGTAATAGCTGCTCGAGCGCTGGATTGCGCGACGTGCTACTAATTGCGGCTGAGCTACTATTTGCGTGGAGTTTTGCACAAATTGCTCACATTTACACACTTGCTTATCGCCGTTGCTTATATTGGCATTGTCATATGTACGGGTGTATTGAGTGGGACATTTTGGTTGGTAGTCACATTAGCTGTAAATTGTATTGCGCTATTAAGATACAACTCTCACTTAGAGAGCAACATTTATACCTTGGTTTTGTCGATGTTCGTTTAGTCGAATAGAACGTATATCACGGTAGCCTAAGTGTTTGTAACTAAATTACTATACTATTTACTTTGGCATACTCTGTAACTGTTTTGAGATAACATACGAAGCGCTTTTTTATATACGCGCTCATACATATATAATTATCGAATGTTTGCACAAAACACTATGACAATAATGATGTTTGTTCAATGCCTGGTGCGACTCGACTTCGTCCAAAAAATATTTGGCTATTGTGTTCTAATGCTTCACAAATGTGTTATTCCTCGCTTGTGTATGATACATTTCTATTCCAAAATCTTTAGTTCATAAAATGTGCTTGTTCGACATCTGTCAGTTTTAAGACTTGTGATTTGTCCTCTATATATACTGTAAGCTCACTGCTACTGCATTTAAATATGACTTAGTGGAAGATTATTATTACAATGACAAATACAAATCTCAAGAATGAGTAAAGGAGAAAAACCATAACGTGTATTCGATGCAACGGACAACACGAAAGATAAACACATGCTGTCGTGTAGTGTTACCGACCATACCGCTCGACCCAGCCGAGGGGTTGAGTTCCATACTTATACGACAGCAGAGCTAGGCAGGTACGTCGTTGGCGATTCACCAATTTTTACAATTGGAAAAACTAGCACATCGCAGTAACTGCCACGAATATATACGACGCGATGGACGAGCCCATAGATTGTTGAATGTCATGCTTATTAAACGCGATGCAGTATATTTAAGTAATCGGTCTGTCTACAAATCTCTGTCGTTATTGAGAAATTTTCAACCACGCTGGCATTGATGTTTAATGACATAATCTCCTGTGTTACAATCTTGCTTACGCGCACTCAAACAAGCAGTTTGTGAATTGAAATGGCAAGTTATTAAATTGAACAATCATCATACATGACGATTAGCGAACCTGCTGTCGAATTCCACCACGCGCTGCTTTGTAACGACATCTTAGTTGATTGCAAACGCGTAAAGTGAACCCTCATCGCACTTGGACTGCACGTACAGTTGCACTAGACGGAAAAATCACGGATGTGGTTGGAAAGATACATTTAAAGAGATCTGCGACAAACGATCGTATTGTTCGCGAAGTTAAAGAAGAAACACGAAATGCAGCATTGTCCGCAATTGATCGCATTCACAACCACAAATTGTGGAGTTTTACCAGACATCACGTCACTGCGTGCTCACAGCTTGTTAAGCAATGCCATCAGCTAATGGCACGTCAATTTCGTATAGCAGCTCATCGAGTAGGACACTTTTTGCGTTTGTTAACTTAACCTGCACATATATTTCAATGGTTCACTGTAGCATCACCTAACGACGTACACAAACATAAAATATTCGATCGCACAGTTAGGAACGAAAACAGATATATGAATACATTTAGAATGTGCATTCTAACCACACTGAATAATTGGTCCACCACACATAATCGAGCACATAAATTCAGAGCGTTAGTGTATACGAATAGAACGATCATATGTACGTAACTCTCAGTGGCCATTCGCCACACATACGCGCAGCTGTCTAATAGAGCTGTTCGATACAATAGTAATCGTGGTGGACCTCCTTGTTCGTTGCGTTCAAATGAATCGCACGATGCATCATCGTGCGAGAAGAGACGACGTTTAGTTGGTAGAAAAATGGTACGGCCCAGCTTCCATACATAACTTTGGACTTTTTGGATGCGACTGCAGCGCGCACGAAAACACTGGCGCCTACACGCGACTAGTGCGCTCTGCAAAACAAAATAAGCACAGGTACCCAAACTCACGACGCCGCCCGACGATCGGGTGGTATAGTATTGTATGCGTATAGCAGAGCAATGCGATGAATTCGTTTAAATGTGACAAGCGCATCACGCTACACGAAACAGACGAGCGCAAGTTTGTGCTTTACGGCAAAGACCCACTGCAAGTGGCAAGGCCAAGCAATAATGTTTTTAATAATTGTGTTACTGTTTTGCAACGTACCTATTGTACCCGTCTTTCTATTTTATAACATGATAATGATGTTATTGAGACTAGATATTATTATGTCTCATTACAGTTTAACCAAATAGCGCTTTGATACCACACCACAGTGGCTATCGCAAACAATATTTATTTTGCTCACATTTGTACTAAGTGCAATCTCGGATTGTAGGCATGTGTTATAAAAATATATTTTCGATACACTACGACAACATACCAAATCCCGCGCACAAAGATATTTACACACGTATCTGCTACAACAATCGGAATCTTACGCATTTCGGCAATACAGACATGACCAAAACAACTCTCCTACCCTAAGACAAACTTTATACAAGTAGGACTGATGCTTGACCGAGCTTGCGGTGCACTACTTGGTGCAATTTTTGGGAATGCTGTCTTAAATGTGGTTGTGTTAATAGTATTATTTTTTTGCCGGTTTGAAACTTTTATTTTCCAAAAATTAGTTTAATGTGTAGTATACATTGTACTAAATTCGGTCGATATCATTTTCCCGTTCCCATTTATGGTAACTCATTCCAAAAATGTGGCGCATACGTTATAAGCAAACCTTTCAAATGAACCCACTTGCATATCAATCGAATACTAACGTAAACAACTAGTTTATTATCTTATAACCGCATTCTCAGGTGCAATGCGAACAAAGCAGACACATCACGTTTGATAAGCAACAGTACAATGTGCGTAATCATAACACAGTGGCGTACCTGTTGATGCCGCTGTGGTGTATAACATGTATCATGCCATGCAGATACAGGTGTGGCAACGTGCATGCTTGACGGTGAATATTTTTTCGAGTGCTATAATTTTGATCCACCTGCATCTCCTTACGAAATTCAATTACAATTATTTGCAAATGCTTAAAATTGTTACACAAGCGAGATCATAAACTGATGTTATGGGATCGTAAAAGGGTTGCTTACGTTATATGAAACATGTGTTTGCACATCGTATGAATGGTACTGTACTTGTGATGCCTCGTTGCAATCCAACACAGTTGTAGCAAACATATAGTATTACATAAGAAGGCAATTGCTCGACAATTGCGAAGTTGTTTTGTATTAAGTATGATTTGTTAATTTGTGTTACTACAAAAGTACGAGTATGTTGCATGTGTTGACTGGGCGAGAAGAAAAGCAGTTTGTGAGAAAACCAAGGGCGACAACACCATCATCACCAAGACATTGTGAGTGTGTGTTACATGTATCAACTGCTTGCTTGTCTGCTCGCATCGTGACGACGCACATGTGCACACACTAACGCGATGCACGTCGACGATGTACTCTCTATCTTTTTGCAGTAGCGTACCTAGCAACGCACTGATATGAGCAACAACATGAGCAACGACATGAACAACACAATGAGCATGCCAGCAAATGGGACGCCAAAGGTATCACTCACGATCGAGGAAAAGCAGCAGCTGATCGCAAAGGCCGAGTCCGAGCCAACATACAGCCAGAGCATGCTCGCAAAGTGGGCAACCGGGCACTTTGGACTGTACACACCACTGAATCGCACGACCGTGAGCAAGATCCTCTTGCGCGCGGACGAGATCAAGAACGTCGACCCGTTCTTCCTCAAGCGGTACAACGTCACGCGACCACAGTTCCCCGCGCTCGAGAACGAACTCGTACAGTGGATCGTCGCGATCCGGAAGCAAGGCGCTGGCGTCACCGGTGCGATGATCCAACACGAAGCTGCGAGCATCGCCGAGCGCCACAACATCCCGAAAGAGAAGTTCAAGTGCTCGAACGGCTGGCTCGAGCGCTTTCAACACCGCTACCGCGAAGGCATCGAGACGACGTTGCGTGCCTACGCTGATGCAACCGGCACGCCGCTCTCGTCGTTTGGCGCAGCGCCAGCACTGCGCAAGAACAGCAGCCATAGCAGCGCAGGCAAGCGCGGCAGTGTAGCGAACGCAGCGCTTGCACACCGCAAGAGCGCGTTAGCAGGCGGCAAGCGCGCGAGTAAGAAAGTCACAATGCCAGCAACGATGACGCCACTGGCGATGCCGCTGCAGATGCAGCCGATGCAGCCGATGGTGATGCTCGCAGCGCTCCAGAACGGCAGCAGCGACGAGCACTTTGCCGACGACGACGTCGTGAGTGCGATGCACGCCGCTGCCGCTGCTGCTGCTGCTGGGACGCTGCATGCGACGCTCGGAACACCGCTCGGTGGCTTCGTCGACGCGCTCAAGCAGCCACATGACGAGACACAGGCACACAGTGTCGGACAGTACGACGTCGATGAAGCCGTCGCACAAGCAGCTGCTGCTGTCGCAGCTGCGTCCGAAGCGATGGGCGTGCACAACGCAGCGCCGCTTGGAGGCATGCAGAGTCACGCGGACGCGCTTGCCGCAGACGCAAAGGTCTTTGCGGTTCCAAACGGCGTCCACGTGAACGTCGACAGTGTCGAAAGCGACGGCGTCACGGACGTCAAACACATGTTTGATCCAGTTGGTGCAGTCGCAACGGATGCGACGGATGCAACGGATGCGACGACGCATGCAGACAGCATGTTGAGTGCGTCGGAGATCGCACCAGAGAGTCACGACAGTGGCGGCGGTAGCAACAGTGTCGATGCAAATATGATCGTAACGGCATAGCTGCCATGGCGTAAGAGCGTAGATAGTAGGGACGCCTGTGCATTGCATGTATAGAGGAGGAGACCGACACAATCGATAGGCTCGCTGAAGGAAGAGGGACGATATGCAAAAGCCATCGCTACATTACCATACCTGTAAGTTATTGTGTATTACTGCTGCGTGTATCTACCGTGTGAAATAATACTTCAGTTTCAAATAGGGGGTTGTTAGAGGACACCCTATGTTTACTAATGCGACACCGTTTAACTCCTCATAACAAATTATGATTATTTTGAGCTTTTTCTCTTAGTGTTGCTGTCAAGTGGTGAGAAAGAGTTTCCAGCAAACGCAGCAAAAATGCATCAGCGCTTCTACACCGCCCCAGTCCAACATATCGTACTTAAACTAGTATGTAGGGCCTACTTGCGGTGTACTTGACAAGGAAAAGTACCGGGAAGGTTTTTCAAATGCGTTGTTGCAAGGTTGTTTGTCTGTATGTACGGCGGTGCCTGTAACGGGTTATTTATGCTACCTCGTTGGGCTGCTGGTACGTCTAGTAAATTATTTCATCATCAAAATTCACATTCGATTTGGAAGGGGTTAATAGGGTGTCGCTGTAGTAAGTACCATTGAATGATACAATATCTATTTGAGGGTTGATGTCGATTCGTACAACTTGTTGCGCATTGTCGATGTCTTCAATGCGCGCACAGCATGCTAACATTGTCGGCGACGCAAAGAGAGCAGTGGAGTCGAGTGTCATCCATGTGGCGGCTTCGGACAGCGACGAAGACTCAAGCGCAAGTGACTCGAACTCGAGCGATGACAGTTCGGACGATAGCGACTCGAGTGACGACGACGACGCGCAGCAACTGAACGTTGTCAGCCGCATCGCAAACGCTGTCAAAGCGAAGCAGCTCGAGCTGCTCGAAGCTCGACGCCACCCGGTGATCGAGTGGCGTGAAGCAAAACAGTGGCACGTCGAGAACGCTGCAGGGATTGCGCGCGCGGACGAGAAGCAGCGACGCCACGCAGCACGTGTAGCAGCGAAAGCAGCAACGCGCGAGCGGCGAGAGAAGCGGCGTGCACAACGTCACGTCAACAAACAAAAGGACACTGAGTTTCGCGTGCTCGTGCAGCGCTACGATGACGAACAGGTCAAGTCGGAGAAGCGTACGGAGCTGCTTACAGCGTTCTCGCTCGACGCGCGTGCAAAAGAGAAGCAGCACGCCGTCGAGACGCAGCTCGCACTGCAAGTCGAGCAAGCACGTGTTGCGCGGCTCAAGGTACCTACCGATAGTTTTCGATCGACTCATGTATGCGCTAGTCAGCTTACCACTCGTATATCCTGACGAAGCATAGATCAAGGAGCTTCATCGAGCAGATGCACAGGCAAAGACAGTAGCTGCGCGCGATCTGCAGCTCGCAATCGACAGTGCCGATGAGATCGCACGGCGATGTGGTCTGCTCCCAGCGCTCAACAGCCCTGCAGCTGCACTACGCGACGAGCAGGACGAGACGTCGAGTTTGCTCATCTTGCGACTCAATGCACCAGACGTCGCGGGCAGTCGCTCCCAATCGAGTGCACTGCTACCTGCTGTCCAAGCGACTAGCACGACAGTAGTGTCTACGATCAGCCACAGCAGTAACACTATAGTAGGTGGCGAAGGACGTCGCGGGAATAGCAGTAGCATCGCGCTCACGCGGACGCTGTCTGTAGCATCGGTGCTACCAGCAGCTGCGATGGCGTCCCTATCGTCGACAGCGCCAGCAACGAAGCGACTGTTCTTCACAGTGAACCTCAAGCGCTTCAAGCACACAGAGGAGATCAAGGGCGAAGCGATTGGCGACCGCGGTGGCGTCGAACTCGCACGATCGCTGCTCACGGGAGCGTGTCCGCGCGTCAAGCGCATTGACCTCGGATGGAACGATCTCAAGTACGCAGCCGTCGCAGCGCTCGCTGACAGCTTTGTCCGTGGCGCGTGTGGGCAGCTCCAGACGCTCGACTTGCGCTGCAACCGCCTCGACGCCCGCAGCGTCCAGCTGTTGCTCAGTGTGCTTGCAAAAGGCGCATTGCCTGAGCTACTCGACCTCGTGCTACAGGGCAACGTGATCAGCGACGACGGTGCAAAGGCGCTGGCGCATGCGATGCTCAGTGGGACGCTCCAGACGCTCCGGACAATCGACGTACGACAGAATCGGATCCGCAATGCAGGCGTCCAAGCGATCTGGCACGTGTTTACGTCCGAATGTTTTCAGCGCTACTGTCCAAAGCTCGAACTACTGGATGTGCGCCGCAATGACGCAAGTGCTGCACTCACGCGCTCGTTCTGTCCCTGTCCGTCCTACTTGGCGCTCTAGAGTGCTACAAACGATCGATCCTATAGTACATAGAGAGAGAGTCACATGAACGACGCGGACGCGTTCTTGAGCTCTTGCGTCCTAGAAAGAGAGAGAGAGAGAGAGACAGCGGCACATGAACGTGGTTTTTTCTATCGCTCCGTATCTGGTTGTATACAGGCGCGAATGGAAAGAAGCGCGACAAACGCACATGCTCCGAACGAATAGCGTGCTGTTGATCGCCGAGACCGACTCGGGGAGACGCAGCGTCGGTTGGTCGATCCCCAAATTTGCGAGCGCTGTCGTGATGTATGAGCGAGCATGTGCGTAATCGTCGCCTTGGCTCGTTCGTGTACGTCACATGACTGTCACTCGTACCTTGGTAGTACTGCTCAGGTGTGATGTAGCCCTTGTCGGTGACATCAAACGCTCCAAACATTGCGTCCAAGTCGTGCTCTTCAAAGAACGGCACCTGTTTTCACAAGCCAACAGCAGGGCATCTTTCTGTCTATCAGTGTCCAGAACCAGCCACGTACCATGCGAGGCTGCATACCAGCGCAGCACATTGCACGACGTACGTGGCCTTGTGCTTGTTTGACGCGCTGGAGCTCGGTCAAGTGCCGTGCAAGGAACGCACGCGGATCGTCCGGTCGTCGAAACAGCAGCATCGTCCCCATGCTCTCAAACAGCTCCTTGATGCCATGGGTTTGCATGTACAGCGTCGCGCGCACTTTCGGGTCCTTCATGTTCAGTCCACGCGACGACGACGCATCGAGCGCGGACTTGACGCGCTGCATCTGTGGCATCGAAGGTGCTTGTTCGTACGTTGCCATGGCTCGTTGAGCTGATAGCGAAATGATGCGATGAATGAAAAGACGCAAGTTTTAATATGGGACGACTAGTCGATTGTGAGATGTTTATGACCACGCAAAAAAGGCGATACGACGCTTAGAGTACTCATCACTACGCTACGAATCGACTACGCTGTGCCCATCTACTGTACTGTACGCTGTAGCCCTTATGGCTGTGGAAAGGGACTTGTGTCGGCGTAACATTGCGCAAACATCTTGTCGACTTCATTGCGCGCTTCAACTGGGAACATCGACTATGTGTGGATATATAGGATGTCAGAAGTCAAACACTGGCTCTCTCTCGCTCTACTCTAGGATATGTATAGAAACGCACTTGTGTCGATCGAATCGCATGTTCTCGAACGCAGCGGCGGTGGAGCCATTGCGAACTCGATTGGAAGAACGGAACGTCGGGCAACATCGTCGCCAAGAGCGTCGCTTTCTCGTAACATTCCGACTCGCGCGCAGATCGGATTTCACTTATGTAGAGAGGAAGAATCGTTAGCAAGTCCGGCAATAGAGCAAAAAGAGCCAGATTCGGTCACTACCTGCACGCCAAGAGATGCGATTGTGTAATGTCCATTTGCCGGACGGTAAACTATCGAGCGCAGTACAAAAAGAGCGTATGAGCGCTGGCACGTGAATCAGCTCTATACAAACACCACGTCACGAGCCTTACGTCGTATGCGTGGATGAGCTCATGGACCATCGTCTCTTCGACTTCACGCGCCGAGTGGAGTCGATTGGCGCAAAACACGACCGTTGGTGGCGGCGCTGAGAAGAACGCACGTGCGCGGCCTTCAGGACCTACAGCAGTAGACGTACGTATGCGGTCGAGTCAGTCAAGCGCTGCAGCAATGCGTACGGGTGCAGCATGTGTGTGGAGTCTGTACAAGAGACCCGACGCACGTCGCGTCACTTGCCGTCGTCGCGGCACTCGATGCAGACAAAACTGATGCCAGCACACTTTGTCGACGTCGCGATGGTCGTCGCTGTAGTGCCCGATGTCTGTACTACGTCGCTGCTAGTGCTGCTATTGCTCGCATCGCCTGTCAAGTGCTGAGCATGGGTTTGCATCGACAAATGCATGCATCTCCATCAGTCGTTGTGATCGTCTGTGGATGAAGGTGCAAGAAGAAGTGAAAGCGTGCAACAACATACCTTGTTGATGATGTCGACGATGAGCTTTGGCCGGCGCTTCTTGAGCGCTGCGTGGACAGCGTCTTCGCACTCGAACACTTCCATGTATGTCTCGTGCTTGATGGCCAAAAGTTTGCTTTCGGTGGATGTACAGTATTTTAGTTATGATACATAAAGTAATTACATTCCTAGTAAACTTTTTGCTTGTCAACGCAATCACCATTTCCACATTGAAGTCGGAGAATGCGGTTCGACAAGCGCGGTGCGTCCTGCGTGCACGCACATGACGTCTGACGCGATTTGTTTGCATGCTGGTGCTCATCGCTTACGTATATGTACGTGCCGTCACACTGCTGCTTCAGTCGCGATCGTGACTGGCGCGGGCAACGGACTCGGTCGCGCATATGCCGAGTACCTCGCAGCACGCGGTGCGAACGTGCTCGTGAACGACGTCGCAACCTCGCGCTGCGAGACGACTGGCGCGACGCAGTATGCAGCCGACGCCGTTGTTGAGCGCCTTGGCGGCAGCGACCGCGCGCTCGCCAACTACGACGACGTCGTCGACGGCCACAAGCTCGTCGACGCTGCGATGGACAAGTGTGCGTATCATCATTTGTGTTGGCTTGTTTGTTCTATGCGGTGACGTTACAATGGCTCTTTTATGTGCACATATGCAGGGGGACGCGTCGACATTGTGATCAACAACGCAGGTGCGTTGTGTCGCGTGCAAAGCTTTCTCTCTCTCTCTCTCTCTCTATCTATCTCTGCTGAACCGCCAACGCGCCTTCAGGTATTGTTCGCGACAGTTCGTTTGCGCGCATGACCCGTGAGCAGTGGGACGCAGTCTACAAAGTCCATCTCGAAGGCACGATGCGCGTCACACAGGCTGCGTGGCCAATCCTGCGCGAACAGCAATTTGGTCGGATCGTGAACGTCGCATCGGCGTCGGGTCTGTACGGGAACTTTGGGCAAGCAAACTACGCAGCTGCGAAGCTCGGCATTGCAGGCTTGACGTTCACACTGAGTCACGAAGGCGCGCAGCGCAACGTATTAGCAAACGTCGTAGCGCCACTCGCCGCGTCGCAAATGACCGACGGGATCGTCGACAATGATCTAATGCAGGTGTTGCGACCTGACGACGTTGCGCCATTTGTCGCGTATGTGTGTGAATTATTGTGTTGTGTCTAGTATGATATTGTATATTTACGGACTGTTTTGGGTCGCCAATACTATTGTACTAGCTACTTGTGCCATGCGACGAACACGCGGACTGGCAACGTGTACGAAGTGGGCGCGGGGTGGGTCGCACGCGTTCGGTGGGAACGCGCACGTGGCGTCACGTTTGCACGCGATCGCATGACGCTCGAAGCGATTGCAGATCAGATCGATGCGATTGAGGTGTGTGTGTGCGTGTGAGGCAGATCCACTGGTACGATGGTCGTTTATTGACTGGGTGCGTTTGTATGGAATGGGACGCCGCAAAAGGACTTTACGGTCGACCCGAAGAGCTACCCGACGAGCCTTCAGGACTCGCTCGAGCACATCCGGAGCCTCTTTGTCGACAAGCAATAGCAGTTGCAATAGGACAAGAGAGGATGCAAGTGCAAGGGTGTGTATTCAGATGCAAATACTAAATAAGGAGAGAGCGCGCGCGTGCGTGACTACGAATACGATCGCTCACATGAGCTTTGCGCTCGCAACGTCAAACGGGTTGCGCGATTCCTTGGTCTTGACTGGCGATGTTGTCGTTGTTGCTGTCGCAGCAGTAGAAGCAGCAGTGCGGTCGCCGCCGAGCAGGTACTCGAGCGAGTAGATGTCCTTGACCTGCTTCTCGCTCTTGTGTGTCGAGACGACCTTGGACGGCGGTGCCATCTTGGGTGCTGGCGATGTTGCTGCCACTGATGTCGAGCGCAACAGCGAGTTGCTCGAGACTTCGAATGGACTCTTGCCGCCGTTGAGCGCTGCGAGGTTGAATTTGTCGGCGAGCGATGGGTCGGCACTGCGACGCACCGATGTCGAGTCGGACGCGATCGAGCGCGCGGCGCGGGCAACGCTCGGGTTCTGGACGGCGCGCTTCATTGTGAGATTGTGTGTTGTGTGCGACGGAGCCGGAGAAAAGACGCTGTGTGCGCTTGAGTGTGCGAATTGCGGAATAGCTGGATGTAAACGAGTGACGGAAGAAAAGTGATCGTGCAGTTGCAGTCAAATGCGAAGTACAAGCCAATCAGAGCGCGATCGTGCAGCTGCAGTCAAATACGAAGTGCAAGTTAATCTGAGCGCGATCGTTCTCGACATTCACTCTGCACTTGAACTTCCGGTGTTGCAAATCAAATATCCAGAGGTTGCAAATAGCGAAATGCAAGCCGACACACGAAATGACGTGTTCTTGCCATGTCATATTGGCACACCGAAGCGAATACGACGGCTCCGCGTTGGAGCACATCCAAAAGGAAAAAGAAAAGTGGGTGCAAGCAGCCAACACAAAAGACACCGCCGTCGTCGTCGTCGTTGGAGTTTTCCTACCTACGACAATATTAGGTGCGATGAATTGGTTATATGTGTTTGTGTAACACTTATTGGCGTCTTCCTGGATGTCTTCTAACTAGAAGACATCAGGAAGACGCACAATACCAATGTATGGTGTCAATACGACAACAATAAGCGGAATATTGGACTACACCCCAGGTCATAATTTT
>JAADXH010000678.1:0-18387 GCA_023337595.1 Globisporangium camurandrum | reverse complement strand
TGGTGGTTTTGACGGTGGCCGTGGCGGTGGCCGTGGTGGCGGCCGCGGTGGCTTCGGTGGCCGTGGTGGTGGCCGTGGTGGCCGTGGCAGCTTCGACGGCCCACCGAAGCGCCAGCCGACGTCGATCCAGGACTTTGCTGGCTCGAAGAAGACCTTTGACTAATTTACTGTCGCACTATGTTAGTTAGACGCTTTTTACATACACTCTTTCGTTTCCGTACTTGCCTTTTTACTTTTGTTTTGCTTTTTGAGTCGTTACTGCTGATGGATACACATTCAGTCGTCATGTGAACGCTGGGGTGTCAAATTCAAATTCGTTGAAGTGTTTCCTTTCGAGTTGTCGATTCCGCACTCGATCAATGCAATGACGTCGTCTATCCATGTAACATTGCATCCTTAGCTGTCTATCACTCTGCTAAAGAGGAATCCTACGCTACACTACTCTACTGCATCAGTGACGAGGCGACTCACGACTGCTTCGCGATGGCTTCTCTCGGCTCGCACTGCGTCGTCGTCGGCTGCTGCTGCTGCGCTTCGACGACTTCTTGTGGCGGTCGCGACGCGATTTGCGGCGCGCGTGGTCGCTGTCGCTGTCACTATCGTCTTGATCGTTGTCACTGTCGGCATGCCGTCGGTGTTTGTGCTTGTGTTTGTGCTTCTTGCTGCTGCTACTACTTCGTTTCTTGTCCTTCTTCTTGTGTTTCTTCTTGTCACGCTTCTTCGCTTTCGTCGTGCTACTACAGCCCTCACGACTGTCAATGCTCGCGCCACGTTGTTTTTCTACACTTGTATGCACGTCCGTCTCTTTCGGCAACGCAGCACTGGCTCGTGATGGCGACGGTGCCTGCGACGTCACGTTGCCGCTGCCACGATCATCATCAGACGAGGACGACGATGATGACGTTGACCGTACACGTGATGGTGTCCGACGTCCCGTCTCTACCTCACGCGTTGGCGAAGCAAATTTTGTGGATGTTGGCGTCTCGTTCTGTTTCACAAGTGGAACAACAGCAGCAGCAGTAGACGACAATCGTCCACGCGACTCGTTGTCTTTGTCCTTGTCACTAACGTTCTCCTCCTCCTCCTCCTCCTCGTCTTCGTCGTCACTGGCATCCGATGGCTCAAAGATCGATTTGAGCAAACTCACAGTCGGCTTTGCGACAACGCCTGGCAATGCTGCCAGCTTATCGTTGTCCACAGTCGTTGTCGTCGTTACAGCAGCAGGAGCTGTAGCAGCATTAGTAGTGACGCCAGGTACTGGCTGGTGGTTGTCCGCATTGCGCGTCGCATCTGTGAGCCGCGGTCCAAACCGCGTCGATCGTGTTGCTCCACTGGCTTCACTTCTACCAACAGCAGTGTCCGTTTGCTCCTGTTGCGTTTGCTGTCGCTCGGCAGCAAACTCGACGAGATGCGGTACGAGTTCCTGGTCAAACAGATCGCGCTTTGTCTCACTCGCATCGAGCGGTTGCGACCGACTGCTGCCATTCGTACATTGGACGTGGAAGCGCTTGCAGAGCAACGCACTTGGGACCCACACACTCTCACTGCGCTGCGATCGCTTGACTGTAGCAGTCGCTATTGCAGCTGGTGGCTCGCTCGTCTCAACGCTGCTGGCGCTCACGAATCGCTTTGCGATCGACGCCGAGATGTTTGCAACGAGCTGCGCACCCGCAACGCTCTGCACCAGCGGCTGGCGCTCACGCACTGCTGCTGGTAGCGATGGCACCGATGCGTCGTGCGCTGGAGGCTGCTGCACACGTGGCGGTACACGTGGCGCTGCTACCCTTTTTACAGCAGCAGCTGCTGCTGGTGCTGCTGCATTCGGCGCTTGCGTTGTCTCGAGCACAAAGTTGTGCTGTGCATACAGCTTTGTGCCTGCATCGTCGTCGTCGGCGTCATCGTCGTCGTCGTGAAACACGTGCTGTGGGCGAAAGCCACGCGGCACGACGAGTCGATCGCGCATCAGCTTTGTATCTATTGGCTTCTTTTCCACTGGCGCGACTGCAAACACAAATCCAGGAAGCGCCAAGCGGCCGTCGGCGCCAACTGTCGGACTGCGGCTTCTAGGACTAGAACCTTCGGCTTCGAGCTGCTTGGCGTCTGGCGCGTGCGTCAGGCGCTTTGGAGTCGCGTTCTGGCTCTTTCGATTGCGACCACCCAACACGGTGTCAAAGTCGCTCATCGGCACAGATCCATAAACATCCAGATCGTCGTGCTCTTCTAAAGCACTCAGGCCAAAACCGGTCGTGACCGCGTCGCTGCCGCGTGGTGGCGCTGCAATCGCTGCAGCAAACGACACGACCTGCCGCTCGGCGGTCGTCGCGTGCGTCTGCGCTTGTGACTGGAGCTGTCGGTAGGCTGCAAACTCGGGCGCAGCAGCGAACGGATCAAACCCCGCGCCGTAGCGATCGCGTTTCGGTGGTGGGAGTGACGCTGCAGCGTCAATTGCTTCACGTCGTGGCACGTACACGACGCTGTCGTCGTCCATTGCAGCGGCTGCATCGCTGTTCGTAGTAGCAGACGCAGCAGCTGCTGCAAGCTTCGTGCGCCGGACGCGTGGTCCGATCGCATGGCCTTCTTTCCAGCCCATTTGGTTCAGTAGCTTCGTCCCGATCGAGTCGTTCACGGGCTGTACGAACGACTCGAAGAGGTTGAGAGACGATGGTGCAGCAGCTGCTGCTGCTGTCGTTGTTGTTGTAGCGAAAGACTGTGGCAGACACAACACGCGTGCTTCAAACGCTGTGCGCGCAGTAGTCGTTGCGCTACTGCGTGGCATTGGTTCGTATGCGTGCTGGCTCGATCGCTTGCCTGCTGCTGCTGCTGCTACTGCTGCAGTGCTGTACTGTGCAGTGGTCTCGAGTCGCTGACCAAGTAGTGGGTCATCGTCGACATCCATGAAATCCTCTGCACGCTGCTGGACGGCGTGACTGCGCTCATGGCGCGACGACGAGAACGTTTTCGGTTGCCAGCCTTCTTTCGACCCCACCGAGTTGTAATAGCCGGCCGAGAAGCCACCCGTGAAAGCGCCGTGGAAGCGACGGCGGCCCTCTTCATCCGTGACCTGCGTGCGTAAAGCATGTCGTTAGCATGTGTGCATGCATTTGTGGCGCGAGATGACGCAGCAACGCACCTCTTGGTTCCATCCAGCGGAGCGCTTCATCGGGAATGTTTTGCGGCTGTTTTTGCGAGCCTGATCAATTGTCGTGATTATGAGCGGAGCGCTTGATATCGGGCAAATGCTGCACGAATATATATTTCTGATATATTTGGACTTCAATTACTATTCCAGCATATTGACAATCGCGAACATGAGCGTCTACGCCAAGGCGCTATGCAAACACGTACTAGCTATCTCGCGTACATACACACCATAGAACGTAGGAGGCATGTTTGCATCCGAGTATACAATGTATGAACCAACACTGGTTGACCAAAACTGAATGTGGGGAATAAACTACCAGCTGCTATCTGTCTCTGTTGCTACAATAGCTTGCTCATGCTGCTGCGACGTGGTGGTCGTCGTCGACACACAACGGACACTGGAGTTGTTCGTTGAGCTTCTGTAAAATACAGTCGTCGTGGAACACGTGGCCGCACTCGAGCGTCGTGAGCGAGTGGACGTCGTCACTTGTCGAGTTCGAGCCAGCGCTCGAAGAGACAGTGTCCGCGCCCGAGCGCGAGCCAGAGCTTGGCGCCATGTCGCCACCACTCGAGCAACTCGGTGGACTGATCGTCGTGGGTGCGTCACTCCCAAACAGCGAGCGACGGCAGATCGAACACGCTTCTTCCTCGGTCGCGATCAATTCACTCGAGAGCCGGCGACTCGGTCGATGACCCACGCCGCGCTCGCCTTTACAGTCGCTGTTGCTGCCGTCGCTTGCGCCAGTATGGGTAAACGACACGCGGGCTTCTAAAATCGTATTGCGAAAGTCCTCGCGATCAAACACCATGCCTTCATACAAGAACGCATACAGAATGCGCGGCAATGCGTCGCGTGCGATCGCACAGTCCGCACTGCGCGTCTCGCGCGCCATGCGCAGCACTTCGGTCACGAACGACTCGAGTTCGGTCAAGCGGGACGAGATGACGCTCGGTGAGCGCGATCGGAACAAGTGGCGGCGTGGGAAGTGGTGCGTCGCGAACATGTAGAGCCACGGGCAGTTCGCAGAGCACAGGTGGCCGTGATCGAGTGCGTTCACGATTGCGTCCTTGAGTTCGTAACATTCGCGAAATGTCCGACCCATTTCCCACGACTGTGCGAGCGCAGTGTTCGTGATGCGCATGATGTAGCGCGGTGGTGCGAGCTTTGATGCTGGTACGAACGCTTTCACGAACGTCACGTGGACGTGCTCGAGTAGCGACCGTTCCATGCTCCCGAGTTGCTGTTGTTGCATGAACGACGACGACGAGTGGCGCTCGAGACGTCGCTTCGATGGGAACGACTTGCTCTTCGTCTTCGTTTCTTGCAGCGACGCACGATGGCGTAGTTGTGGTGGCCGTGGCGGCAACGAGTGCGACTTGGTCATGGTGCGGTTCATCGTGGCAGTTGTTGCGTTGCTTTTCTCAGACGTGTTGTCTGCGTGCAGTGAGTGTTGGCGCGAGCAACGAGTCTTGTCTGGCGCAGGGTGGCTTCGCAAATGAGCTCACATTGCGTCGAGTCGAGTCGAGTGCCAACAGACGGCTAGGGCAAGGGTCATGCGCCGACATACAGATAGCGAGTACAAGAAGGACAGCTCAGCGACATAGCCAGCATGGCAAAGCGATGGGTGGGGTGTTTGCTGCACCTTTTCGATTATCGTATATGCGGGTCTATCGTTGTAATGTTTATTAAAATGTGTAACAAATGCGCAAACGTTGCTGCTCTCACTTTGTGTTGCGAAGATCAGATGTCGTCTTTTTGCATAGTTTACCCGATTTGCGAAAGTGTGCTTGACAAACGTCGCACTTCTTAAACTCCGATCAGCATACACCTTGTTATTTTCACTACCACCTATGTACGGTGTTATGGGAGAGAGCATGTAGCGACGAAAGCAAGTCGGAAGAGATGGTGGTGGTGGACAGTGCTTGGGTGAGTGGGGACGTACTAGGACAACGTGTTGCTCGTAAGTTGTTGTCGACATCGGCCCGTGTCGGCCACCACCACCTTTAGCGTTAGTGCAATCGTCTTTGCGAGCAATACAAAACGAGGCGCATTTTGTCTGACACAGAGAGCCAGCTCAAATGGTGTCATTCATACGCGCATATGGCTGTGAACGGATTGCGCACTTAGATGTGGCATCAACAAACGATTTTGCCATGTCCAAAAGTTGCGTCAAGCGAGACGAGTGGATGGACACTCTTTTTCGTAGATGGATGGACGTGCACAAGAAGTCGAACAATTCCATTCGCGATCGGCCGACCAATTGTGTATGTTGACTGAACTATTGCTGGTGCAAATGACAAAAACCTGTGCTGTAGTAATGATGTTTGGTTACTTAGAGGGACCAACATGTAGTACACAGGCAATCAAAGTCCTGTTACAGCATAGTATAGAGAGCGGGTAGACAGTAGATAAGAATGGCAGCATCGCCATCAATGTCGAGCATCGCTGGTAAATACTAAGCGAACATTTGCAATGATACTGCAATAAACGTAACATCTATAGTATTATGTATTGCGCTTATTAAATAGTGTTATTTTTTACAAATACCGGTATGCGATGAGCCAGTATCTCTCTCGTCCTCTGGCTTGTAGCTGCATCAAATTGGGTGCTCTCTTGCTCGCGTGTTGTCTCTCTGCTGCTCGAAGCTCGGAGTTCTCCTCACATCACAACTCTTCGCCAACACCAGCAACACTCGTCACAGCAGCGCTTGGCGTACACAAGATACCTCACGTCCACCTCCTACGCCCACCAACGACACACGCACGCACACACAATGAACTTCCTCTGGGGCAGCGAAGCAGCAGCACCGACGCCAGTCGTCTCGGCCGACGGGAAAGTCTACAGCAGTGCAAACGACGTCGACTTTGCCGCGTTTGGCGCTGAGAACGTGCAGATCCTGCTTGCGCGCGAGTCTGGCGCCGACGGCGTCACGACGTGGGAGCTCGTCGACGAGCAACCGGACGGCGTCAAGATCTGGCGTGGCGAAGTACGCGAGAACGCGTGGAGTCCGTTCAAAGCATCGCGGATCATCTCGGCCGACACGACGACGATCCAGAACGCGCTGTTGGACCCCGTGCTGCTGCTCGAGCTCGATGACATGACTGAGCGCGTCACGGTGCTCCAGGACGCCGACACAGCGGACGCGCGCATCAGTTTGCGCCACCTCGTGAGCAAAGGTGTGTTCCCCATCGCCGCGCGCGAGTTTGTGATCGTGACGATCGCAACATCGCTTCCCGACGCCAGTGGCCTCGTGATTGCAAGTCGCTCGATCGGCGTCGACGGCATTGCTGGCGCAGACGGCGCAGTCCGTGCAGTGAACCTCGTGTCGGGCTACATCATCCACGAGCTCCCGAGCGTGAATGGCAAGCCGCGCTGCGAAGTCACATTGTTGGCGCACGCCGACTTGCAAGGGTACATCCCCGCGACGGTTGTCAACATGCTCGGGACGTCAGCGACCGTCAAGATCCTCGCAAACCTCCAGACGATCGTCGAGTCCCGTTAAGATGCAGTAGGAACGGAGGAACGCAAGTGTCGTCGCAGTCATAGAGAGCCAGCGTCGATCGAATAGCACACTGACTCGATTTGTAGACACGACATATGCACCAATGGCTTTGTTTCATAGACTACAGTCGGTAAATCTCCTACATGATGGGATCATCGCAAGCTGTTCTAGCACCACAGATCGAGTTCCTCTTGATTGTTGTGGCGGCTGTTGTTCTTCCCACGCTTGTGGTGCAGTCCATCAATCGCTGCTGCTGCTTCGTGCTTCCCCACCGAATCAGCTCCACCACCAATCGCCTGGTCGTTCTTGCTTTGGATCACACAGCTCAACATCGTTCTCTCCCGTGCACTGGGGTCTGCGTGGTCGTCCCACACACGCAATAGCTCCCGCTTGCGGCCGGTGTCGTCGAATTGCAGCAACTCCTGGTACGTTCGCATGTCGATGCGGACAATTTCAACGAGGAACCGGTCGTTCGCTTCGCGCTGCTGCAAATCGCGCGTCGTGGCGTCGTTGTCGATCGTCGTAGCGGCAGTGCCGGTCTTGACCGGTACGACGTCAATGCGCTGCGCATTCGCAGGTCCAATGAGCCCACGACTCGGTTTTACAAAGTACCCGTCGTGGTTCGTCGTCTTGACTTTGAACGCAAGTGCAAACTGTCGCGCATTGTTCGTGAGGAAACACGTCGCTGGTTCGAGCATCGCTGGGCGCGTCGAACGTGCTGGTTTGATTTGAAATACCAAAGGACCACGGGGGTGGATACTAAATAGCGCCTTCGTGCGCTTCGGGCGTGGCGTCGCGTAGTCCGGACTCACGCTCACGTCGCTCTGTAGCGTGTTATTATACAAACAGGTAGCGCGTCAGTAGTAGAGACAGAGACAGAGAGTGAAAGAGAGAGAGAGAGAGAGAGAGAGACGTAGAAAGACAGGCGCGTCCACACGCACCTCGGAGCTCGAACTCGATGCGTCGGAATCGCGCGTCACGTAGTCGTCGAGTGCAGCAGCAAACGCTGGAACAGCTGGTTCAAGTGCGTCGTTGTGGTTGTCGTTGCTGCTGCTGCTGGTTTTGCTGTTTCGGCTATGTCGACTGTGCCGGTCGTGTGGCAGCGGCGGTTGTGGTTGCTGCTGTTGCTGCTGTTGCTGCTGCTGGGGACGATACTGGCGCAATGCGTCGCGCAGATCAAACGTCCGGTCGGCGCCGGATGGCGACTTTAAATGCGCCGGTGAATGCGCTGGCGACGTCTGTCGATGTTGCGTATCGAGCGCATTGTCATCGAGGCGCCGCCGCGCGACCGCAAGCACGTGCGGATCAATGCCGCGTGGCAGGACTGCAAAGCGGCAGCCGATCTTACTGCTGACGGGCAACTCGCGCGGGATGCGGCGCCAGAACGCGACGAGGTCGTTTGCAGATGCTGCGGCTGTGCTGTTGATGCTACCGCGTCGGTCGTCCGGGTAATCGAGACTCTGGATGAGGAAGCGCTCGCTGTCGCGCACAGCGAGTGCGCGTGGCGAAGTTGACGCGAGCTGTGCGGCAGCACTCGGGACGAGTGACACGACGACGGCGACTGCTTCGTTCGGTGCGACGATGCCGTGAACCGGCTTGACGGTAAACATCTCGGCGTTGTTCGTGCGGACTTTGAACACGATGCGTTTCGTCGGTGAAATGTTCGTGAGCTTGAGCGTCGCGCGCACCGATGGTGTCGCAGTGTGGTTGTCGTTGCGGACATTGTTGTTGTGGTGGTGCGCTGGCTCTAGCCAGAACGTGAGTTGATGTGCTGGCTCGAGCAAGAGGCTGCAGTTCACGTTGACGCCTGCAGTGATCATTTCGCGGTGATTGAAATGTGTGTGAATGTGTTGATCTGCGCGTGGAGCAGAGAATGCGGAAGTGCGGAAGAAGGGTGCGGAGTGGGTTCGTGCGCGAAATAAGAAGTCAGCTGCGGATTGTATGACTTGATGCGCGCCGGAAAACGGTAGTGATCGTTAATGCAAACGCGTACACGGGTGTGAACAGGCACGCGGTCGGTTGTTGTACGCAAGCGTGCGAAGATTGCAATGATGGCGACTACGACGTCTCAGTAATGCAGCCAGCATTACCGAGGACGCTTTGTATCGACTTTACTGAATTGATAATTCTGACTATCTTGGTTAAGTATATATTATCGACTTTACGGAATTGATAGTTCTGACTATCTTGGTTAAGTATATATATATACTCGTAATATTAAACCAAGCTCAAAGTTGTCTAAAATAGTTTCCAGGAGTTACCTCACTTTCGTCCCATTCCCCCTGATCTAGCGAGTGCTGCTGCACGTCTCATAAAATAGGAAGCGGATCAATCAGTGCATCAAGCATGGCAACGGCACCGCGCTCAACGACGTTTGCAACCGATGTAGCAACAGCAGCAGCAGTCGATGCAGGTATGCGTGTTGGTCGCGTGCGTTCAAAGGAGTTTCCGGACGCGTGGTCGACCAAGTACGGCGTCCAGGTCGCTGCGCGCGAAGCCGTGAGTGGCGAGGTCGTGTCGGTCAAGTGCCTCTTTTGCGAGCACTACGGCCGCGAAGGCAGTGGCGTCAGCGCAGACGACGCGACGCGCAAGCGCAAGCGCACGTTGAACGTCCAGGTCTTCAAGCAGCCGTGGCGCGGCGACAACGTTGCGAGCCACATGCTCCGGCAGCACGCGCAGCGCTATGCCGAGTACCGTGCACTCGCGCATGCCGACAAGCGTCGGTACTTTGGTCTCCACAGCGACGACGACGATGACGACGACAACGGGGATGCTACTGGCGCGAACGGCATCACCAAGGACGAACCGATTGCAGTCGTGTACGTTGCGCCGACAATGACCGACGTCATGACCGATCGGCGCGCACCAGCTGCCAAGAAGCACAGCAACGCATCCGCTACGTCTACAACATCTAACGAGACACCTGATCAGCCGATTGGCGCAGCGGTTGCAGCAGCTGCTGTCGGCATGAGCCGCCTCGTCGACTCGACGAGTCTACTGTCGGTTGCTGCAATCACGAACAGTAGTAACGACGACAGCAGCAGCAACGACTTGTCGGCACTGCTGCTTGTGCCATTGCCGCCTCGAAGCAGCAACAGCAGCTTGTTTGTTTTGATTGACGCAAGTGTCGCAACGTTTGTCTGCCACAAACTGTTGGCTGCAGATGACTGCAACAACAACAACAACAACACGACGCTCCCTCATGCGTTCGAACCGCAGCAGCTTGACGCTTCTACTGCCTCCAGTACCAATACACAGGTCGTGCTGCACGTGACAGACGCCAACGCACTCGAGCGCGTCGCAAAGCTCCTGATTGCAGGCTTCTCCCTGGCGCAAATTGCGTTATTGCTGTCTGTCAACGCGGTGGAGATCGAAGCACTTGCGCAGCAACTCTGCAGCATTGCGCTTCAGACAATTGCGGACGCCATGCGCAGCGTCTGGGCGTTCACGCTTGTACTCGACACGGGCGTTGCGAGCGATCGCGATGTCGTACACGTCCGCGTGCGCTTTGCACTCGGATCGACGCTCGTCGACGCGCACGTCGTGTCGGTTGCGACAACACGCACACCCGAAACGCTACTTGCGCGCGTCACGAACGCGCTCGACGCCGTCTGTGGCGCTGCGTCGTGGTCCGACAAGCTCGTTGGCATTGCGCTCGACGGCGACGCTGCTACTTCAAGCAACGCAAACGTCGCGGCGGTCGTGACGTCGCTCCAGCAAGAGTTTGCCGCGTCGCCGGGCGTGTACACGGTCTGGAGCGGCGCTGCGCGTGCAGTAGCGGTGGTCGTGCAGCACGCGCTTGCGCTTGTTGCCAACGACGCGTTCGTCGCGACACTCGTGGCGTTTGTCCATCGCAGCCGCACGCGTCCGGATGCATTCCCCAGTCGCTGTCCACGCCTCGCTGGCGCCTCCGACTGGCGAGCGCTCGCGCCGGCACTTGCGTGGTGCGTGGCACACAGCGCAGCGCTCCAGCAATTGATCGGTGGCCACAATGCATCGTCGTCGGCGTGGTGGATCGCGCTGTATGCGCTCCACGCAGTCACGACGATTGCTTGGACGTGCGTGCAGCAGCTCGAGTCGCCTGCAGCGCATGGCGCGGAGCAGAGCCGCGCGATTGAGCAGCTATTGCTCCAGTTGGTGGCGACCGGCTACGTCGACGGACCGAGTCGCTTTCGGTCGACGGATCCACAAAGCGTCGTCCGTGGCGACTACCGCGTGACGTTCGAGAGCGCCGAGATGTTTATCAAGAAGCAGGATGTGGTCGCTGCTGCTGCGAATGCGATGCTGCTCGAGGTCGACGCAGCAGCGCATGGTGCAGTCGTCCAGCGCGTCGCAGCGATGCTCGCAGACGCTGCGAACGCGTTGGCGACGCTACGCACGGCGCGTGCACGCATGACGGGGCTCACGGACATGTTGCCGCCCGTACGGCCACAGGAACTGCTGGCAAGTACGAGTGCGTACGACCTCAGTCGCCTCGTGTCGCTCCAGCGCGACCGGTTGCGCGTCTCGATGCATTCTGATGCACTGGATGCAATTGCAAATGACTTTAGCGCACTACTCGCAGTGCAGGAGAGTAGTCGTAGCGATAGCAGTTGTAGTGACAGTAGCGCAGTGCTACAAACGCTAAACGCACTGCCGGCCAATGCGAGCTTTGCAGTGTCGTGGCGTAGTGTGAGCGACCGCTTCCCGTCGCTCTGTCGCTTTGCGGGTGGCCTTGCGAGCGTCTATCGCGATCCGCTTGCTGCGTTCGTCAGCGCAAATGTTGCTGTTGCGGCGACAACCGACGCACCGACGCGCGAAGCAGCGCTCCACGCGCAGCAGTACGCAGCGCTGCGTCGGCTCGCAGACACCTTGGAGGATAGTGACGCTGTGTGAAGTTTGAGTGTCTGATCTTACTGTATATTTTTGAAAGTGTAACAGTATTTGTTGACTTGATGTTTGTCCACTAAATATTTATTCACTGCATATATATTTTTCAACGTCCTTGAAGCGTTGCAGCAACAAACACTCTCGACTGTCTCCGCAAAATGCGCGCGCTGTGTCTGACGACAAACGTGCAGCGGCAGCACTTTAGTGGCGCGCTCTCGGCGGCACACACGCTCTCGTGGCTGCTCGTAGCACTCACGCTCGTGCTGCCGCTGCTGCTCGCACACGGGTCGCACGATCTGTGGACGCGCGTGAGCAGCTACCGCGAACAGCCGCGCGTTGCACTCACGTACACCATGGTCTGTGTGCTTGAAGGCATCGAAGTCGATCCGATGACGCAAGCGCAAACACCAGTAGTGATCGTCCAGACGACGTTTCCGCCGCGTGTCCAGCACCTGCTGCAAACACATACGCGCGCGTCGCAGTTCAAGGTTAGCTTTGTTAGCTTAGCGTGACTGCAAAGCTTGGCGTGTAGCTGCTATCTCATTTCGCTCGAACCTTGTGTCCATACGCATCATTGCAGTCGTACGCGAAAGACGCAAACCGCGACGGCGTCACGGACGCGCTCCACGTGGAAGTCACGACGCCACTCGCACCACACGAGCGCATCCACCGCGTCACGGTGCTCGCAATGCTCAACTACACACTTGCAGGTCGCGTACAGCTGAGCATGGACGCACTTGCGCTGCACACGCAGTCGTTGGCACTACCTGCAGTCGCGCTCCACGTCGACGGAACGCTCGTGCTCGAGCAGCGCGAACCAATTGCTATCACCCAGCGGTCGGTACTTGTCATTGTTGCACGATTGCCTAAACTAGGAGGCGTCCAAGTCACTGCATAGCTGATTCGCGTATCCTCAGTGTTCAGTACCCGTACGCAGCGTCGCCATTGCTCAACATATCGCAGATCCAAGCAGCGACCGACCTCGACCTGCGCGCACTCGTCGCGCGCTATCGCGACCGCGCATGTGCGGCGCCATTTGTAGGTACTCGTAATGTTATAGTATGTAGCTCACACGCTTGCTGATGGCCACTCAACAGGCGCTGCGTTCTTCCAGAGTCCGCATCCAATGTGGACGACCGACGTTGCGACTGCAACAGCTGGAACGACGACGACGACGCACGTGCGGCAGTTCCACACGCACATGGCCATCCGTATTCCGACTGTCGACGTCCTGTACGTACTACTGTAGTAGCATTGTGTAGTAGAGCGAAATAGAGCGGGTGAGTGACGTCAAGTATCCTACTTTAGGTACTACCCATCGTGGGCCGAAGTGCTCAAGAACGCGTGGATCCAAGTACGTCGGGTAGCAGTCTGTAGCTCTCTGCTCTACGTGTTGTACCCTACTGACCCATCAGTGTCTTTCTGTGGCGTAGTATTATTGCATCCTGGTCATTGTGTCGACGCTCACGACGTCGTTGTGTCAGTTTCTCATCAAACACAAGGTGCGTTGTGTCGCTTTGTTGGGTGGTGATACACGTAGCGTTTGCTGACGAACTTGTGCACAGGTCGTCGATACGTTTTCTATCCTGGACGACCCGACACTGCATAGTGAGAAGAAGAGAGTATAGTCTCAAAAGGCATTCGATTGCATTGGACCTATGATTGCAACTCCATCTTACTTGTACGCCTGGACGACGTGCTAGCAAGCAAGCTGCGAGCGGTGTAGTCATACACTGCGTTTAGTCAAGTAATTATATACTCAATATTATTAGCGTAATATAAAGTGTTGACACGACGTTGCTTCTTGCCTCAAGGTCAAATTGACGAGGACGAACGGCATTTGTCATCGTGAGTGTGACGACAACAGCATGAGCAGCGTCGACAAGAGCGTCGAGCTGGAGCACAAGCGGCCGAGCAACGAGCAACAGACGCAGCAACTCGACGACGAGATCGATCTCGACGACCTCCTTGACGGTGCGTGCTCGTCGTTGCATGGACATTGCGCAAAGTACAAGCGTGTTAGTTGCGCCTCCATTGCCACCGCATGCTGCTCACACACAGCGCAATGTCTCTATCGCTATCACTGCTGCTGCAACCAGATGCGCTCGATGACTTTAGCGACGAAGTAACCAAAGCTGCAGCGACACCCACCACCACATCAACAGCAGCAGCAGCAGCAGCAGCGTCCGACGTTGCACAAGTGTGCGATGAAGCCGCTGCGACGCTCCACGCAAGCGAAGAGAGCGAATTGGACGGTTTGAAAGAGGTGCGTTTGTCTCTCTTTTCTTGTAATCCATCGACGCGTGCGGTCTCTCAAACTTGATAATTTCTTTCGCAAAAGAGCATGAACAAATTTCTGGAAGATGCACAGAATCCAGAGTTCCAGCAAGTGTTGGAGCAAGCATTTCGGGAATTAGGGACCAGCGGTGCGCTCTTTTCGTTGTTGCTCGCGTCTTGTACTTGTTCTATACGAGCAGCTTCTTATACTTGTATTTTGTATCGACAGCCGATGGCGACAGCATCGAGTCGCTCTTGGGGTCGCTCCAGACGACCAGCACTCAGTCGCCACACGCATCAACAGCTGCTGCTGCGGACGCTGACGAAGACGTGAGCATCGGTGTTGCAAAGACACTGCAGGTGCGATTTTGTCACAAATTGCTTTATAGTATGGATCGTCCAGTCCAGACTCTCTCATTTTATATCGTGGAATCCAATAGAACATGTCGAAAGCAGCAGAAGACATGGAAGGGATGGAATCTGCGCAGTTGGAAGCAATGGGCGAAGAGATGATGGACGAAATGATGAAGAAATTTGAACAAATGGGCGAGAAAGTACGTTTTGTCAAAGTTTAGTGGGTTTTAGTGGGCTTTAACGTGTTGTTTCTTCAATAGAACGACTTCCAGGACCTCGTCGATGGGATGATGCAGCAATTGCTGTCGAAAGACGTGATGTACGACCCGATGAAGCAAATTTGCGAACGTGTACGTTGACCTGGCTCTGTTTGCACTGCTGGCTATAAGATTATAGAGAGGTACTGACGTGTTGTCTTTTTTGGTTAGTATCCTGAGTGGCTCGCAGCAAAAGAGCCGTTGCTGTCGCGTGAAGACTACGAGCGGTGCGTTGTGCTGTCTATTGCACCGACGCTATGGCTCTCTGCCGCTCTGCCGCTCTGACGCTCTGACGCTCTGACGCTCTGGCTCACGTACTGGCTCTCTTTCCTCCAATTAGCTACGGCAAACAGTATCAGTTCTTCCAGCAGATCCTCGCCGTCTACGAATCCGAGCCCGACAACTTTGCGCGCCTCTCTGAATTGATGCAAGCGATGCAAGAGACCGGGCAGCCGCCGTCGGAGATCGTGAAAGATCTCGCCCCTGGCCTTCAATTCGACGACGAAGGGATGCCGGTGATGCCAAACATGGGCGCAGGGATGTTTCCTGGAATGGCTGGGATGCCAGGTGCTGGGATTGGGAGTGAACAGTGCGCGATCATGTAAAGTGTGCCCAGCAGTCGTAGTCTTGGCGATATAGTCCACACATGCGTCAAAACAAACGCTTTGTTTGATTGTGTCAATCCCTGTCTAATAACTTTCTGCCGCGTCCGTCATTCGCAGGCCTCATAAGTATGAATTCGTGCAAAATCCTTTCGGATATTTATAATCTAATCATTCAGGGTTATCCTAAATTATGCCAGCAATTCTTGCTAGTTTTAGCATTCTAAAGACAAGTTTTGGTAATATGTTAAAATATGGATGGAATTAAACTTCATACATATCTCATTTCAACTCATGTTTTTGCCTTCATCAAAATGGTTGTCGGATAGTTCACTATTATATTTGTACATGAAACGATTATAATGTCCGTAAAAATGTTTGCAATTGTCTAAAAATGCGTTCAGCAAATATGATCGATTGAAACAAGCTCATTAAGACGAACTTGCAGTAAGTATTATGTGAAATCAAAAGATATTTAGGAACATTATGTATGGCATGGACGTAGTACAAACGAAACTGTTGTATTTACTTTACTCGCCCAAGTCTCACCTATAGCAAAGTTGCCGTCTTGTTATCTCTATCCACAAATAATACACCGCGGTCGACTGCGTTGTGTAATCAGCAACGTTGAGCCCGCGCTTAAGTGGATCTAACAAACATTGCACGATTTATTTGTGTACACTGAAGAACAACTGCAAAACGAACTCGTGTGTTATGTGCTTGCGTTTGTGACATGTGTAGGCTTGTACGCAGGCGACATATGTAATTTGTGTTTGACCTCTACAATATTTTTCCGCCGACACAATTTTATTTGGTGACCATTTTTGTGTCGCACAAATGAGAGATACGCGCTACCGCTAAGTGCTCAGCGATTTACTTCAAACTATATATCAAGCGCATTCGAAGAGTGACGCGAGATTTTTGCTTACTTGCTAGCAGTTGCTGCAATTTTATTGGAGTCTGCATCGCAAAGCATCAATACTGTATTCATGAACTAAGATCTGTGACGTTACGATACTACAAACGACATCCTCTAAGAGCACACACGAATGTGTCACAACTACATATATCACAACTACATATGTATCACACATGTTCCACGGCCGAAAGTGTCACTACAAATATCTAGCGAATTTTGCATACTCACATGTGCACGACATAACTACATAAGCACGCTTTCGTTCGATCCCAACCAAAAACACTTATCACATAGGCGTCTATATGGGATATATTGGGTGTCTTTTCGACAAGTTGAACGCCAACTTGGAAAAATCGACACGC
Source organism: Globisporangium camurandrum (assembly GCA_023337595.1). Lineage (NCBI taxonomy): Eukaryota > Oomycota > Peronosporomycetes > Pythiales > Pythiaceae > Globisporangium > Globisporangium camurandrum. Next base: position 2,103 of record JAADXH010000678.1, on the reverse strand, counting down.
TTGCTTGGTTTGAATTGAGAATCTATGATAATATACTTAACAAAAACTCAGGACATTCGTGAGGTAATATAAAATATTATTCTTTTTACAATATGATAATGGTGGAAATACATCTCAAGTTTACAATTTCGTATAATTTTGGTGTTCTTAAGTTTTATGTCACAAAATGTCACACTGCCAATTACCTGGTCGCAAATGTGTGCTAAATGCGGTGTCGTCTGTAGATCAAGTATTTCGCGATTGCATAGCGATTCAGATATATGCTTTCGTTTCGCAAGTAATTTAGGGTTCGATACCGCTTCAATCCCGGTTTACACGTGCGCTTTATTTCAGTCCGCAAACGCCACAGAACCACCAGTTCAGAGCGCACGAAGACAGCAGAGCTTACTTTGCTTTCGCCAATACCAAGAACACTCGCTCCTCCAGCCTAGTTACCACAAACGACAATGTCACTTGATCACCAACTTTCGTTTGTCTGTTGCTGCAGTCTCCAAGCGAGCTACCCCTCTTTAGTCGTCACGCTTCACCTATGCAGTCGTTGCCTCCAGCTGTAGATGATGCCTCGACACTGCCCTCTCGACACTGCCCTCTTGACTCGAGCGTTTTGAACAATAAATTACGCAAGTCCGAGAAGAGGCACGTCGCTCAGCTCGGATGTTTGCAGTGACGAGCACTCATTCACCCGGCAAATTCGTCGATAACGCCACGATTCACCAGTCTCGAACGGATCCGAACGCACGTGGCGTGTTGCACCGACGGAATTGTGCAACGTATCCGTTCGTGACATTCCTGGCCAACCCACACGTGTGAAGGTCGACTATTAGCCGCTACAGCTGCATCGAATTTCTGCTAGTCGAATATCCAGCAGCTCACGACTCCTGAAGGTATTTCGAGTTCCCTGATGTCCTTTGGACGACGATCAAGTTTGCGAAGACGACACCAGCATTGCTCCAGGCGCTCTAAAGGCGTCGCCTGGGAAGCCGTGGCGCCTGTATCATCTGGTTTAAAGTGTAGTCAGTGCGCGAATTACATGCGTCTGCATCGTCGAATACGAACATTGCGTACAACTTCAGCGCATCTGCGTCCGTGCCGCCACAACATAAGACGTATCATAAACGGCATTCATGAGATGTCGCCATTATTCCAGAAGTACGTTTGAGGTCATGTTCGGTCGTTGATGACCTGTTTGCGCGTGTTTGTAGCGAAGAACATGTCATTGGAACTTACTAGTCCACGTCGGTTCGAGTTGACGCTACATTTTGTCGACCTCTTCCTCCGTGCCACCGATCAACGCGTGGTCCAAGCTAACGCTTTTGGGCGATCAGACGACATTCGATCGCCTTCAAATAACAAAGTTCTATTCATATATAATTAATTACTGGCTGTCCTATTTTAGAAACAAATGTCGTCACTTCCGTACGTCGATGGATACAAGGTCCTCGTTGGGAACTTCGCTGGTCGCATATCCGACGATGGGTATTTCATTGCACGCGTTCCGCGCTTTTCAGACGGTATGCACAGCAGCAAAATTGATTTTTTCACAGTGAAAGCATCGTCACCGACTGTAAGAAACGATCCGAAGTCGCACACATACGGTTGCACATCAACGCGTCGGCCTCGATCTGCCAAGCTCGCAATTCCCGTCCGAGGTCGTAGTGTGTGTTACAACAACGTACTTGATCGATCTGCCGATGAGGTTTGTGCTCTTGGAATTCATCCGACGAGCGCAAATGCTGTAAATGCAGTTTAAAGAGTATGACCCGCTTCCGATGCGTGGTACTCGATCTTACATTGCTGTCGATTTGGCCCGAAGTGCACATTAAGCTATTCGGAGTGGTCGAATAAGCTTGTGGCGATCCGCTTGACTCGGGGTGTATTATCCATGATTTGTCGTCCTCGAAAGGTCGTGGATTAACGACTACACGTACACTCCTGGACAAGAAAAATCGCACACCAGTCTTTCAGCGATAACTTTTGATCTATTGCGTAATTCGTGGTGCTATTTAGATATGATCAGTCAATCACAACGCCGCACCGCGCAAACAAATCGCAAAAGCGAGTTTCTGAGCCAGTCATATGGCTGCCATACAAACACGAGGTTTG
>JAADXH010000677.1:0-18398 GCA_023337595.1 Globisporangium camurandrum | reverse complement strand
GCGATCCATCAGCTCACATTTTGGGTGCTGATAAAGCTCTGTTTTGCGCATTGTTTGAATGCAACGAAAGTTTTCTAACCTAATTTTTGGCCATTTTATTCAAAAAAATCAAGTGTCCGTATAATTATAAGGCGCACTGTAAGACGAAATAAAAGTCGACTTCATATTTTGCTTGCACAACGAAATTATAACTATGTAAAACATAAGTTTAACTATTCGTAGCATACGAAACTCAAATGATTGGTAGGTGGTACTACAGTACTGTATTTGCTACTTGTTCGATACAGTTCATGACGTTAATGCCTTGCTGACCTCAATAACCAAAAGCGACGCGACGTTGCTACTGCTGCTGCTTGGACAAAGGATAGAGAAGCTGCCGCTATGGAAGCTCGAGCTGAATGTGCTGCTGCTGCTGGTGTGCGGTTGTTACACTGGCACTGGACGACGCGTGACATTCGTACAAGCACAAATACAAGAATAGCGAGTGCATCATTTGATATCAGAACAGAGAGCCGAATGATATACAAAACAACCAACAACGCGCAGCATCAATCACGTTGTTGTTGTTGTCGTCGTTGCCGTGGCTGTCGAGCGAGAAGCGTCACGCACACGCGTTCACACCTCAGTGTTCGTCGTCGCGAAGGACGTCGACAGCCACGTACGCAGTCGTCAAGTCCGCACCTTCGTCACCGGTGGGACTCCGAACGTCGTTGCCGTCGCCTTCGTGCTCATCGTCGTTCATGCCAACACCGATGCACGAGATCGCACAGCAGATGAAACATAACACGAGACCCGCCTGGCAAGAGTGCATAAGATTAGAAGGTATGCGCAGTTATATAAAATTAGAGATTCCATCATAAATTAAAGAGTGTGTTTATGCATCCAAATTTAACAAAAATGCAAATCGACAAATATAAACGTAGCGAGTCTACCCCACATCACATCAAATACGACGTACAATGATGAACCACGGCAGGAGTACGTAGAACGCAGAGAACGTGCCGTCGTCGAGACGCGCTGCAAGGATGATACATGGCGACACAGCAATCGCAACGCACACGGTCGTACACAGAATGTCCACAATCGGGTATTTCGACCCCGCATCATCATGGTCGTCGTCGTTGTGGACCGATTCGCGCGTGTACGCGTCGTGCGTCGGCTGTTCCGGCTGCTGTGCTTCTTTCGCAGCAGCTTTTTCGTTCCGACGCTTCGCAGCAGCGAACCGGTCGATCGAGACGCGGACAATGTACTGCAGCAGATAGAGCCAGATCGGCAAGAACACGAGCCACCAGCTCGTATCGCCCAACTCAGTATCAATTTTGAGAGCCACCAACACGCCCTGCACGAGCCGCGCAGCGACCAGTACGAGCTGCACGGCCACAGTCTTGACGAGCCGCGTGCGTTGCTGTTGGATCGCGTCGGTCATCGAGACACCGGCGCCTTCGCTGTCTTTCGTCAGCGCTGCGTACCCAACGACACCGGCGACGAGCGTCTCGCCAAACGTGAGGATATCAAACACAAAGTACGGGATCAGCACTTCGCGGACGCGCCACGAAACGTCGTGATTCAATTTCATTGCAATAAAGATCTGCAGCGCCAGCAGCAGCAGTTGTTTCGCAAACCGGTAGAGCTTGTACAGCGCCGGTTTCTGTTGTTTCCGGTCCTCGGGGTCCAACTGCGCAGAGTTCGAGAGCGAGAAGCACCCGAGGCATCCAAAATAAATCGCATCGAGGACCCACAATGGGATAAACACAGTGATCCAGCTCCACGTGACGGTCTCGTCGACCCGAAGACACCAAAAGACTGGTGGAGGGATATACAAATAGAGAGTTCGTGTTGTAAGTAGCATCACATAGAACATGAAAGAGGCGATTATAAAAATAGAGAATCCATCGTGTACTGCACATAAACAAAACTGCATCGACAGATAGAGACAAAGCCAAAAGAGAGCCAGTGGAGAACGTACTTGGGATGATGAGGAAGAAACTGAACAGCAGCGTGATCGCGAGGATCAAAATGACTTTTCCCCTCATGCCAAACGCGCCAAACGACCGAACGAGCGTCGACATCATCTCCTATTGTTATTATATAGCACGTGTGTGATGGTTGTAATATAAGATTAGAGAGACTTTTGGATCAACCGCAAAAAAAAACGTACGTCGGTGCTCATGTCGCCGTAGTTTTCCATGAGTTTGATCCCGTCTTCACCGGCTCTATTGGCGATATACCGGTATAGACAATTTGTGAGAAAGTGCGCACAAGCGAAAAAAACCCAGTTGTAGACGACGTACTGGTCATAGACTTCGCGCTTCTGCGGGTCTGCAAGGACGTCGTACGCTTGCTTCATGGACGTAAACTATATGATAGAAAAGAGAGAGAGAGAGAGAGACGATGAGTCCTGCGTTCGACGCAAACGCCAGGGACTTGTAGCCACTCACACACAGCTACAATACGCTATGCGCACAGACCTCATCTTGCGCTTCTTTCGTGTTCCCGCGCTTGTCTGGGTGGAGCTGCAGCGCTTTCTTGCGGTACGCTTTCTTAATCTGCTCCGGCGTCGCGTCGGTCTCGATGCCGAGGAGCTCGTAGTAGTGCGTGCTCTTGACCTTCTTCTTGCCCATGACGATGCGTACGTGAACTGCCGAGTGTGGTGGTTGTCCTGCTCGCTCGTGCGTACAACGCTCAACTCGCTTCCTGGCTCGACGCAGAGCGCGACAGATGGAGTCAAACCAGCAGCGCAGATGGCGAGTGGCTTGGCGGTCTTATATTTACAGGGATGGGCAAATTTACAACGGATTTTCCTAGCTTACGGTATTAAATAGAGCACACAATAATATATCACTATAAATACAAAGTACAGGACGGAAAAGTACAAGTTCTACTGTGAAGAAGTAGTGATTAACGACATGGCAACGAATTTGTACGCGCTCGCTCATTCAACTGTCGATGCTGGAACGACGTACCCAAACACTTTACTACCAAGGAACGTGAGATACGGTGTAACAGCTGCTGACTGCGGAATAAAGGTCTTGCCGTCCCAGTAGTCGTGGCGGCACCACGCAGCAAGTTGCTGGCACCGCAACGTCCAGTGGCCGTCGTCGGTCTGTGCAGACTCGACGCGGCACAAGACGTGCGCGACACATTGCTGGATCGCAACACTCTGTGCTGCTGCAGCAGCAATTGCTTGTCGTGCGAGCGCTTGGCGCGACAGCTTTTGCTTCTTTTGTGCTGTATCACTCCGATCGTTTGCGTCTACAGTGCTAGTAGTAACGAGTGATGCGTCTACACTACTGTCGCTATGACTACCGCCGCCTGGCGCGCACGTTGTGATTGGAAGCGTTGCAAACTTGTCGACGCTTGCGCCAGAGCAGCCGCCAATCGCAAGCACAAGGTTCTCCATCCCACGCACGGGGACATTCAGCACTACACCGTGTTGTGATGTATAAGTCGATCGATGTATCGATGCATGAAAGAGCGAAACTACAAGGTGTCGACGCACCAAAAATCGCTCCAGGTGTGTGCACGAACGACGCTGTGTGGCGATTGCAGTTGATCGAGCAGATAAACCCACCCTGTGTACGGACGGCGCATCAACAAGCACAGCAGATGCAGGATCAGCGTCGTGTGGGTATATATACATTGGCTACTGCACACTGTAGCACAAGCACGACATACTTGGTTGTTGATCGGTGTGAGCCACGTGATCGTCATGACGTTCCCGACGCACTTCGTCGCGTCCCAAACTGACAACAAGCACACTGGGTTTGGGTACAGCACGCGCGAGAGCATGCCCCGATCGATTTGGACCCACGCACTGTCATTGCCGTTGCTGTTGCTATCAGTTGCTGCTGTCGTCGCCGTCGCAGCCGAAGCAACATCAGTGCCGACCATGTACCGCGACAGATGGCGAGTGACGTCGTCCATTTTGATGTTGCCAAGTTCATTATGGTCCATTTTGAGAAGGTGGTGAACTGAATAAAACAGTTATTTATACTGTACATATAAGCTGGAAATATATATTTGGAGCAGTTTCAACTTGTCGACGATCGCCATAATATGAACCTTTTGGCTCAAAAAATCGACATCACGCGCGACGAGCAAGTGAACACGCGAATCTCCAACACGCCATCGACACGCTCTCCCCTCGTTCCTTACGCGCTCTACGCATACACAGCAGCAACCAACGACAGCATTCGCAATGACCGCGCGACGACCATCGGCGTTTGAGCTCATCATCCAGGACGAGTACCTGATCGTGCGGCGCAACGAATTGCCGGAGCAGCTGCTGCTGCTGCCGCGTGGCGCGACGCATGCAACCGACGCGACGCTCGGCGTCTCGGTCGAGCGCGTTGCGGACTTTCCGCACTTGCACGGTCGGCGCATGGGCTTTGACGCCATCTACGGCGTGTTTACGCTCCTGCGGGGGCCGTACCTCGCAGTCGTGACGCAATCCAAGAGCGTCGCGAAAGGCGTCGACAACCACGAGATTCGACGCGTCCAGAAGCTCGAACTCATGCTGATCCCAACGCAGCACTTGCCCGTGCTCACGCCTGCACAGGAAGAGGACGAAGCAACGTACATTGCGATGCTCACAAACGACATTGACGCCCAGCAGCTCCATTTTGCATTCCACTACGACCTCACGCACTCGCTCCAACGTACGTATGATGAACTCGATTGATCACTACGCGTGGCATCACGATTCATATACACCACTGTAGGCATTGCGGCGTTGGATGCAAGCGCTGGGAGCATCGCCGAGCGCGCAGATCGACGTTTTTGCTGGAACTACCCGGTCTGCACGCCGTTTCTCGGTACGTTTGCGCTCTCTCTCTCTCTCACACACACACACACACTCACAAACGCACACACGACAGACAAGAAGCTCTTTCACTGGCTCACGCCGATCGTCCAAGCGTTTGTCGAAGTGACGTCCGACATCAACGCAAATGACGCATCGTTTCGAATTCTCTACATCTCCCGGCGGTCGTGGAAGCGACAGGGGACGCGCTTTACAATGCGCGGCATTGACGACAATGGCGACGTCGCCAACTTTGTCGAGACCGAGCAGCTGTGTTTGTTTGCAGACGGTCGCCAGACGTCGTTTGTTCAAATTCGTGGCTCAATCCCAATCCATTGGAGCTCGCCGGTGACGATGAAGTACGCGCCACGCGTCTATCAGCGCGCCAACGCTTTGAAAGATATTGAAGCATTCACAAAGCACGCATATGAACTCATGCAGCTCTACGGACGCGTCTTGGTGGTGAATTTGGTCGATAAGAAGCGCGAACAGTTGCGACTGGGTGAAGCAATGGCGAAGACGATCGCGGATGCCGCGACGCGGGATTCGCACATCTTGGCAAACGTTCGGTTCGTCTGGTTTGATTTCCACCGCGAGTGCAGCAACATGAAGTGGTCGAACTTGGAGAAGCTGATCAAACAAGTCGACGACGATTTTCAAGATTATGGGTGCGGTGCACAATACGTCTTGGTATGCGCTCTAAAGCTGGCTCTAAAGGATAACACTGGCTCTCTCTCTCTCTGTGGATGCTACTGTAGGTTCTTTTGCAAGAACGCAGATGGGCACGTTGTGAGTCAACAGTCTGGCGTCGTCCGTACGAACTGTATGGACAACCTCGACCGCACGAACGTCGTCCAGGTGCGTTTGCTTGAACTGGCTCTCAAACTGGCTGTCTCGCTCATGATGACCTCCATCTTGTCATTAGTCACTGTTTGGCCGCAGAAGTCTCTTGTTGCAACTCAATGCGACTGCTGCGTTGCGTGGTGACGTGCTGTCGTCGCCGTTCACGACGCTCGAGCCGATTTTCAAAGGCGTGTGGGGGAACAACGCTGACGCGATCTCGTTCTTGTACGCGGGCACGGGGGCGCTCAAGACCGACTTTACGCGCACAGGCAAGCGCACGAACGCTGGGGCGTTACAGGACGTCTACAACTCGTGCGTCCGGTACGTCCGGAACAACTTTATGGACGGCTACCGACAGGACGTCGTCGACTTGTTGCTTGGGAAATACAACGTGTCGCGATCGAAAGCGTCGCCGTTTCGACGTGCGCACGAAACGACTGGCCAACAGAGCATCGAGGCGCTGCTGATGAAGATCGGAGCGATCGTCGGCGTGTTCTTTCTGATCGAATCGCTTCGACGCGGCGGCACGAGTCCGTCGTTTTGGTTCGAGCGTCTCATGTCCGCCGTCTTGTATACGTTGCTACTGTGCAGTGGTGTGTTTAGCGTGTTGGTGAAGAAAGGCAATGCGTTTGGCCAGACGCTCGTCCAGCGCCCGCAGCTGTGTCCACAAGATGGCTGCATGACATCGTGGAAAAACTAGAGAGAGAAAGAGAGAGCGAGAAACAGAAACAGAAAGAGAGCGAGACTGTGAATCAGAAGAACGGAGCATGGTGCAGTAGATGCAGGCAGCAATGAATGCGTCACTGCGATAGTTACAGGGAAAGCAAGAGCACGTAGGCTAAAGCGCCATGCAAATCTTGCCACTCTTGAACTACTGTATCGCTCAGCTTGACGCTGTGTGACATGCTCGTGCACTGGATGATGAGCGCATCTGAGTATCGATCGGACGTGATCGACAACGGCGATCCAAGCGTTGATGTGTGCGCAAGGTCCACATTCAATTGGTAGAGTACTGATGCACGTTGTCGCGCTGTGTGCCACTCCAGTCACCTCCCCATCGCGTATCATCGATCCGCGTTATCAGGTCACGACAGCAATGCCACGATGCAACAACCTGCACTAATCGTGTGCTAATCAATCGATCGTGACACTGAAGCAAACAAATCTTTACATGCAAGATGACTCGCATTGCATTATCGGCAACAAACACGCGTGCTTGCTCGACGGACGTCACTCGTCACTTGATCAAGCAACTCGACATGCAGGCGCTTGATCCACTCATTCCACTCTTCAATTCGCCACCTCCAGTGCACACCAACCTTCGCTACTCCGAGTGCTTCCTTGCGATCCCTACAAACAAAAGAACGATGGTGCGCGTGACGAACACATTGCTCCTACTCGCCGCAGCGCTCGTCGTCTCGTCCGCTACGGCAGCAACTTCGTCGCCATCTAGTCTGCGTATTGACGCAAGCGTCCATCGCACGCTGCGCCAGCAAGGCACCGTGAACCTCATCGTGTCGATGCAAGACAGCACAGAGGCAGCGCTCGCGACCGTGCGTGAAGCCGCATTTGCGACCCGCGAGCAGCAGATCACAAGTGTCGTCAAGCGCCTCGAGCACCTCGCGCAGACGTCACAGCAGCAAGTCACGTCACTGCTGCAGCAAGAAGCTGGAGCTCTGCAGCCGCTCTTTACGAGCTCACGGCAGCTCTGGATTACGAACGAGATGTACATCCAAGGCGCGACGTTCGAGCTCGTCGAGCAACTCGCGCAGCTCTCAAGCGTCGCGTCGATCCGGGAAGAAGTAGTCTTTCCAGTGCCAACGTCGTCGCCGTTTGCTGGCAAAGCGAGTGACAGCAGCGCGACTACCGCTACGAATACAACAGCGACGGTAACGCCAGTGTGGAGCGTCCAGAAGATCGAAGCGCCTGCCGTATGGGCGACTGGCAACACGGGCGAGAACGTCGTCGTTGGTGTGATCGACACGGGCGTTCGTGGTACGCACGAGGCGCTGCGCAGCAACTTTCGCAGCGCGTACGGCTGGTACGACCCCGAAGCGCAACGCACAGACCCGTACGACCTCGCAGGTCATGGCACGCACGTCGCAGGGTCGGCAGTCGGTGGCAACGGCATCGGCGTCGCACCTGGCGCCAAGTGGATCGCATGCAAAGCGTGCCGCCTCGACACGTGTCTCCAGTCTGAGATCGTTGCGTGTACGCAGTTCATGCTGTGTCCGACCGACACGAGCGGCGCGAACAAGGACTGCTCGAAAGCACCGCACGTGATCAACAACAGCTGGGGCTCGTCGGGCGGTGGCGACAACACGAACGTCGCGATCGTCGCAGCGTGGCGCGCGGCCGGGATCATTCCCGTCTTTGCGAGTGGCAACATCCTTCCAGACTGCAGCACGATCACATCGCCTGCCGACTACCCGGACGTGATCAGCGTCGGCGGAACGAACCCCGACGACTCGTTTCTGTGGTTCAGCGCCACTGGGCCGACATTGACGGGACTCACGAAGCCGGATGTGACTGCGCCAGGCGGCACTGTTTACTCGGCGTGGAGTGACAGCGACGTGGCGTACCGGAACGACTCGGGCACGAGCATGGCGTCGCCGCACGTCGCTGGTGCAATCGCCCTGTTGCTCAGCGCCAAGCCGACGTTGACGTTCGATGGCGTCAAGGAGGCTCTCACGAGCACGACCGACAAGAACCTGCCGACGACGAACCGCGTGTGTGGCGGGATTGCGGACACGGTGTTCCCGAACAATCTCTTTGGCAATGGCCGCATCAACGTGCTCAAGGCGACTGGCAAGTAAGCGCTGCGATGTAGTTGAACGCAAAAATTGGTCGGCGCGGTCCAAGTTTATCAGGTGCTGTACTTCGAAGTTGCAGTCGTCTACACCTGATATTTGCTGGATATTGTGGCAATAGAACACCACATATCCAAATGCTGTCACTTGATTTTAATATGCTCAAATAAATCTGATGTGAAAGGCATCGTGAGCAGTTGAGTTTTACCTCTGGGTGGTGCACCCAAGGCAATCACTTTCCCATTCTGCAATTCGCATCATTCAGCGCGCACGACACGTCGCAGTCTCCAGACTTTCTCATCCGCTGCTCGATCACCATGCACTCGCTCCGCCTGCTTGTCGCCGTCGTGCTCGCGCTCAGTGCAGTAGCAACGACAGCACAAGCAAGCGTCCACGTGCGCATCCACAGCTCGACGAGCGCCGACGCCGATGCGAGCGCAGCGCACGAGCAGCAGCAGCAGCATAAACGACACACTGTCACACACGACCACACAAAAGCACTTGTCGGGTGCAAACAGATCAAAGACGAGTGGTTCCACGCCAACATCACGAGCGCCTGCATTGTCACGCGCAGTAACACGACCGGCACGGAGTTCTACTCGCACGCCGACGGCAATCAGACGTTCCGCAACTGTGGCTGCCTCACTGACCCGCACTACATGGATGGCGCCAACATCGGCACGCTGCTCACGCCAGTGACAAACGGCGTGCGGTGCTACACAACGAGCTGGTCGTTCACGCTTGACGACATCGTCGCTAGCTTTGACCGCGAAGGCGTCCGGTGCTACGCGTCGTCGTTCAAACGCGACAACAGCAGCACAAGCAAAAGCAACAGTGGCAGCGAGACCAATGGCACTGCGAAAGACGTGCTCAAGCGCGATGGCATCAGCAAATTTTGGCTGCCAAAGGCAAACGACATCAACACGCCGTGATGTGCGCTCCAGACTGCAGCTGCTACACACAAGAGCAGAGCGCTCGGTCATCGTCGCAAACGAGGGCTAGGACTGTAGCGTAGCGCTGCGTAGCAGAGCAAGTGAACTGTCTGCCAACTAAGACCCACGTATCAATACAATGCAGACGCTTTTTTACTATTCCATCGAAGCTTTCACTACGCTTTGTACACACTTTCACCCTGCTGTTGCTGTCTCATGCATGCACACAGCAGAAGTATCGACTCCAATGCCAAGATGTGAGCAAGGATGTATGTACTCGCATTATTTGTACTGCATACCGGTATTGCTAATAAAGTATTTTCGAATCAATCTCGACTTCAGGTATTTTATGTGATTTGCGGTGAATTAATAACATCTTAAAGTACGTGAAACACACGTGTCAGCATCAAATAGTGTAGAAAATAGTTGGCCAACAAACACCTATTTCCTATTACTTTTCGATACTCATGCAAATACGCAGGTGTCAATTTTGACTTGTAATACCTCAGCTTAAATACATTATTCAGACATGCTGATATGTATAATAACTACACCGCTATTTAGGCTTCCATTAATAGAGCCAACGAACCATCAAATCCAAGCAGCTTTTTACAGGTAAATTATCAATAAAAGTCAATATTAACAATTTCCAGGGCCGGTATTAAATGCGATAGACTTTACTGTATTCGTCAAATTTGCAAGTATGTTATACTTAAACGCTGTATATATGACATAGAATACTCGTCAGAAGTTTGTGTACTACTGAACAAATGGTACATACCGATATATTTGATTGCTGTACTAAGTTCTTGTACAACGTACTTTAGGAAAGAGGCTAACTATTGACCAGGTATCAAATGATTATTCTACATAAGCAGTGGTGCTATTGTAAATGTATTTGTGAATGCGGCCATGGCGCAGCTGTCAATTCACATTTTCTATCGGCCATTAGTGACGCTCCATATTGTACTACTTGTTGTTTTTTCGGGTAGTGGCGAGCAAAGTTATTTCAATAAAGTACTGTGGGATGATTTATAGCCGTTTTGACTGAAAAGCACCATTAGGTGTTTTTTATGCTAGTCAATTAGCTGCAGTAATAAGATCAGGCAAAACTTGCTACTCCGTACTAAAATTTGACTTACTGCATAAAGTGAGCAGTAAGGAATTGTTATTACTATATATCACTATGTTCCAGGATGAAAGCCTCGTACAAATGCTAAGTATCAGTCTTTTTTGGATATGTGTGCAATGGTTGATCTGAAATATGTGACCCTATTCACTTAAGTTACTATGCTGCATGGTTGGCACGCCAACAAAAGCAACTTTTTTTCGTATGTGTATTTTGCGAATTGACAACTCGATGCCATTTTTCAACACACCAAATGCAGTCTAAAAAGGAGAGATGAAAAAAGCATTTCACAAATAGGCATCACTGACATCAATCTTTTTGCGTTTTATTAGATGTCGTTGAAAGTACATTACATTGCTTGGCTCAGACTACAGCCACTGGCGGATTTGGTACCATTCAAGTATTAGTATATAGTTTGATTATGCATCTGTAATATACCAACTCATACCTAGTCAAAGTCATCCGAATAATGTTCAATTTTGTTTTGCAAACGACCAACCATTAAGCAAACCCCAGCGCTCCGCGCGACCTAGAAGTCAGAGCATGAAAACCTATCATTGGTCAAGCGGTACCTTTGCAAATCTGTTCATGTGTGCAAACCCGCACTCTTAAACGTTATGTTGTCAAAAAGTGGCATCCCATTTTTTATTTATTGGCTCGAAGATCAATACTAAAGAGTGCTGTCACCACGATTACGTAAAATATGACGGTGTCCACATTTACTTTGGTAGTTGTAGACACTTCCATCTCGATTAAATTTGCGCACCAACACATCACGCAAATATAGCTTGGCTCTGCGGTACCAGCATAATTGTGAAGTTTGCAATATTGTGTAGCTGCGCTAATACACATTTAATGTAGGACACATAATTTAGGTTATCAATAGTACAGTGTACACTGCGCTTTTTGTCGGGTAGTGCCGAGCAAAGTTGTATGGGTCAAAATACTTAGGACGTCTTACAACTTCACTCTGATTTCAAAAATATCATTATGTATATTGAATTTGGCGAAACTAGTCACATTAACATAACACAAGCTTGTGCTACTCCGTATAGAAACTGTTTAACTGCAGCCTGTGTTTTCCGTAATTTTGTAGTTATTTTTCGATTAACTGCTCTACATTTTGTTGCGTATCATTTAATAATTGTGCTTCTAACTCGTATGTTGTAAATACAGTAGTGTCATTGATTCGAAATGTTTGGCTTAGCGACACGGATAAACATGAAATATCGAGGTCTACGGTCTAGCGGCCCCACATGACATACTACCTTATCAGATGTGACCGAAGAGAATTAGCCCTTGTAAACTGTATACTATAGTAGCGGTATAAGTGAGTCGCACAGGGAAGACAAGTAATGCGGGTGTTTGGTAGATTGCGCTCAACACATAGATCATAGTGAATGATGGTCACAAATAGATCTTTTTCGCATCACGAAGGTGTTGTAATACGATAGTATTTCATGTACATTTATGTAGACCCCGTTGAAGGTGATGTTAATAATTAAATGTTCCTATTACCTGTTTGTATAAATGGCAGTTTGCTTGCTACTTGGTAGTTTTGGTGGATGGCATAACCTGAATATTTGCAAAAACGAGACACATTTAAATATGGATATTCGTGCTAATCCACTTCATCGAGTTTGTGTTCTCGCTGTCAATTATGAATTGTAGCTAACTTTCATTCAAGTTTGACAAATGCAAAGTAATCTCGAAGAGTGTTCCGATTATTATCCGATAAAAAGTGTGTTTGGAATATGTTGAGCAAAGTACAGCCCACCCAATTGAGTTCAAATGCGTGTGTTACAAACCGTGCACAACTCGCATGAGCAAAAATACGTGATATTGCGGCTATTCACAGATATCAATATACATTAATAGTACAAACAAAAGACGGTTGGTTTATGACGATAGGATAATTCGTTATGTGATATCGCATCCACATAATATATATATGCGTGCTATAAAATCATCATATTTTTAGATAACATTAGCTCAATAGATATCATAATTCAACCAGAAAGAACGCGCTTTTCATACATGCAATGATTTTGACCAAAATTGTTCTCACGTTATAACGATTTAGTATATGCATTAAATTTTGTCATTCATTTGATACATCATTGAAACAATATGCACGCAATAGTTATTCATGTTAAAGTGTTTACCGGGTAGTTGTCTAGAGCGTTCGAGCAGACACAATTGCAATTTTCTGAATACTCGATTGTCTAGTGTTGCCGAGTAGAAACGACAAATGCTACTGGGTCGGCTTATGCAGATCCCAGGTAAGAGTTTCTCAGTTCGCTTAGCTTGGCAGTAGGATATTATCTGGTTTGGCTATTTTGTGTCCTTTTCCTTGAGTGAATTTGTAGAAATGTGTTGGTGCCGCAATGGAAACAACCGGTTAGGGTGTAACAATACTGTCCGTGATTTTATTCATGTACTCTCGACTCATTGCAGATTGGAGAGTAAACGAGAATGCCGATGCTACTGCGGCATCATCGCAGCGATGTCAATGCCATGGAGATTATTTATTCGACGATAGTAAATTACGTTGCAATTTGGTAGCTAGCAAGCAGTATATTTTCCGACGAATTGCGCGATTGGCTAAATGTGATATCGGTATGGACCTGTATCATTGACCTACATCGGCCACAACTATATACTTACATACACGTTGTCTGGCAATATTGAAATGAAGTCCTTTTGCCATGTTCACAACACTAGCGTTAAAGGAATAGTTTGAACTTTCTGAACGCTTATGCATTAGACAGAACAAATACGCAGCATCTTTGCCAGGTATGTCGTGTTTCGTGGCGGCCGTATTTTCGTTACTGTTTGTCTTTTCGCATACATTCACTCTTCTGCTGCAGTTGTGTATTACTCTCGTTTGTATATTTACTGTTGAAGTTTAAATATATCAAAATTCCCAGAATTGACTTCCCTAGAAATTTTATGTTGATGAACTATAAGAAGAAACGTTTACAATTTGCTTCGGTATCGTAAAGCATCGGCAAATCGTTCAGTGAACTACATTAGTGCAATATATATATTACATATCAGCGGGTCTTGCCTCTTCCGCTAGATAAACAATGGTTGCCGGGTCCGTATGCGCAGATCACGATACATTTCCGCTCGCTACACCTCATGAGGCAGTACCGAGTATGTATGTATCTGCTTTCAATTTCTGCAAATTGTAAAATACTTTTGTAGAAATCAAGATAGCCACACGTTTGCTACACTGTGCCAGTTCTATATCACACGAAGTGTCAGATACATAGCTAATAAAGTATTTATACTAACATATTAAGTATACTATAAATTACGATACTAAATTCCACACATGCCGACTAGATATGATTATGCTGACTTAATAGACGTAATTGCTCGAGGATTAAATATGGCACATGCATAAAATAAAATGAGCGAAAGCGCTTACACGTCAATGGGATGAATAAATATCAAATATGCATAACCTATATATACGTATGTACTGTTTGATACTCGTTATCGTATCAAAACTTCGTAGTATATTTCTTCGCATGCGTATATGCTTTTCCTCGTCGTATTTCAATTAGTATTGCAAAGTTTGACACAAATTCGAGACGTGCTTACCGTGGCATACATTTCAGTAGCAAACCTTGTCCCAATAATAGGTATTTACGCGTTATGGCTACGACGCCGCTTAGTGTCTATATATATAAGTACATATATACGATAGTAGTCATTTTTCGCTGGTGCAACGTATATATTTTTATCGTGAGTTATTGTTGATGCCGAAAATTATTTTCGTTTCCTTACATTATTAGTGTGTCTATTTGGTACAACATATCACAACAACTAATTGCTGAAAATATAGGTCCGTAATATACTCGTGAAGTGATATTATTACATTAAGTTAATATTGTACAATATAATCTTGTAATATTCTCGCCATTACAAATGACACTTAGGAGAACAACTCCGTAATAACATATACCTCTGATTTTCATTGTTAATTGCAATAGGACGTACATCCTCCTGTCACGAGGCAATCAGCTCCGTGTCGTATCTTACACTGTGCGCAACGAGAAAGCGTGTAGTAGGAGCACGCAAGTGAAACTTGTGCGAAAACGGGTGTATTCAACTCTGAGTTATTTATTTAATATGCAGGAAGATCGCTAGCTAACAACTAGCGAACAAAACCTCAGGGATAAATCTTACAACTGCGACCCTTCTACAGGTGATTCAAGTGCATTCACTTTAGGCAGGTCAAGGTCTGTGTAACTACACATGCAATCTTCTTGAGCCGTGAATAGCAGTATATCCCTGTTTCTCCCTCTAGCTATGGTTCAATATACACCTCCGTTCCAAAATAGATGGAGCATTGATATGCTCAAATATACACATTCAGAGTGCACAATACTAATAATAAATCATCTATTTTGGAATGGAGTGGTACATTCGAACGAAAGCGAGGCATTTCGTTATTGTAATTATCAGTAATATATCGCTTTCGCTCAAGTGTAGCAATATGGTATTCATTAGAACCTGCGCACTCCGACTAATGTGTAGATGTTATTGAGTATAGGTACCATATACCATACACATAAGTCGCGCACTGAGCAACCATATTGCAATACAATTCGATAGCCTAAAGATTCAGACCGATTCGAGACCTTTCGAACGATTCGGATCGCGTTCGAATGCATACGCGCATATTTTATACGAATTTTTATGTATTAATCAAGTGAATCTGTTATTAGTCGCACTCTCGGTCCATCGAACCTTCGTGCTCCACCAAAAGAATACAACCTCCTGATCGGTGCTGCGTTCACCGTTGAGTAAACCGAGGTCGCTGAGCTTTGCTTCGCTTGGCAGCCACCTATGTATTCTTCGGCTACGTTTCCTCGTTCTTTTTCTCTAACTAGAAATGTTTGGGTACTAGCATCCATTCGAAACTGATATACGAATCCTCCGAATGTCATACAAATTTAAGCTAACACGACCTTCGAGTTTTCACATTTCATATCAGGGCGAGTTATAACAACAACTTGCATTAACCAAAGTATAGGCTATATGCAGTTTTGCAGAAGCACCATAGTCAGTGCAGTTTGAAATGAATTCACACAAATACTACATCATACGGTATTGACGATACGTCAATTGATAGATCTGTCATCAAAAACGGTATCAATATATGCACCTGAGCTATATCGAACACATTTACTGAAGTATAAACATATGGAAATTGTCGAACCGTATGCGGTACTTATACATACCACTGATTGACCTTCCGCACATCTGCTGTCAAGACTTACAAATATGCATCGTAGTAAATCGTGTATACTTTTGCCTATTAAATTGTCTTTTCTTGTCAGGGGCCTCGCACATACATGAAGGTTTCGTGTGTAAGCACCCGTATGTCCTGATTTAAGCCCAATACATACTTAAACGCCAAGACGCCCGTTAGGACTGTACGCTTTGTATTTGTCAATTATATTCCCACTCCTACTTGTGAAATACGCACTACCCTAATACTAATTATTGAGCGGCAGTAAATTCGACAACCAAAACTGCTTGCGATTCCACTAAGTTGCCGCCATGATTAAGCCTTTCTCTATCACACACGTATATATATTGATGGTAAAACATGATTACGCACTATTCTGCAATTTGAATTCGTATTGAAAAATTCAGTAAGCGATTCTATTCTCACGCATGCTTATAGCATCAGTACTCCAAAACAGTCGTTCATTGTTGTGATCTGCAACCCACTCATTGACGTACATAGCGTATGTTGTATCATATTAGTATATATGATTCCTTCTAAACATAGTTGTATGCGACATTAGGTCGAGCTATTTATGTGATGCACGTAACTTGTACATTATATCAATGGCGTAAATTATACCCAAGATCTGACCTATCCAACGTAGATGTGATCCTGATCTGCAACACATTAACACGACATGTTCCACCCTTGCAAGTAAGTCCTGACATTCTATTTGCTGAATTTACTTCTGTTTCGGCATCGGTGTTGGTCACAATGGTTGCGTATATACTTGTGGAAAGGACAATCTACTAAACGGCTTTCAGATAGAGCTAGAAGACGGATGCATGCTGTGATGTGTCTAATACCTATTGCGATATCCGATGAAGTAACTTCCAACGATACTCGTAGTGTACCGCTCTGCTCAGCCTAATACCCGACCATTCAGATGTATTGACATTGCGTATTCTGATTTACTTTGTCTGAAAACGCGATGTTTGTTATATTGCTCACTTTTAAAGCATTGCCTGCTCCTGTACCACATACTTGTTTCCCCGCATTCGTAGTGCGTCTATTTTGGTGCCAAATATTTAAAATTTAAATAGTGTATAATCAAGTCCATACTACAATCGCCATTGAGTGAAAAAGTGAGGAACAACTCCGAAAAAAGAAGAATTTGATTACCACAGAGCGAACATTCTATATAACTAATGATTACGCAGCCGAACGACAGTAAGACACGCGATTGAATGTATACTCAACACTATTTCGATATTGCTAGAATATTGCAATACCATACTCGCTACACTTGATCACGAGTTTGAGCTACTGTGTACCACTCCGTTTCAATATAGACAAAGTTTTCAGAATGTGCTGTGTGTTGTTGCCCCGTTCGACTTAGCATTGGCTAAAATGAATTCTGAAGGTTTCTGATATGTGCAGCTTGTGCAGATTTAGCATGCGATTCAAATTATGTGTAACTGTGTTATGTAACATCAGACTTGTGTTCACGACATACGAAACTGATTGAAAGAGCTGTCTGTTTTCAGACGTTTTTGGATTTCACATCAAAAATTTCATAGTAAAACTAGGTCAATTTCTTGCCGACACAGTAATAATTTTAAACTTCATCGATTCTGAAACGGAGTGGCAGTGTTTATTAAGTGTTAAAACGATATTCTGAATTAAAAAAGTCACGCAGTTAACAACCGTATTTAGAGCAGGTCGATCGAGCTAACGTGCAGTAATATGGAGAAAACGGTAAATGGGAACAATATCATAGCACGATATCGAATTATCTATGCATACTGAAACTATGGTATCACAGCTGTTGTAACGGGGTTACACGCGCTGGTTATATCTAATAACTCAGCGCTGCGGAATTCTATTCTCGCAATACATTTAAAATCAGCTTTGTCAAGCTGCTTTATAATTGGTCATATATGCAAGATAGTTAGACATTTATACCAATTAGACAGTCAACAATTTAGAAGTTAGCAGGACCGTTCATTTAGAATAGATTTAGCTTTATTATTAGCATACTAAAACTAGAAAGTTAGCCGTTTGCGCTAGACGTGCGCAAACACCCAACCCAATCTTTCAATACACTTTCGGACTTTGCTTCCTGAATAAACAGTCTTCGCTTCTCTACGACTATGCTGGTAAGTCGGGTTCGCCCGGTTACAACTGTACTTTGTTATGCTAAAGAATGACTTCCTGTGGTAAATCGAAACATTTAGACCGCCATAATTAACATAGCTGACAAACGACATAAGGTCCACGTCACGTAACAGCGTGTTTTGATTTGCATCACGATAGACGGTGATACAAAACTATGGCTTTGCTGGGGAAAACATGCAGCTGAACAAAAGTGATACTACGACGCTGTAACAGCAACCAATCAAGTGCACAGCGCTCATCGTCGTTCGATACATGTCAAACGCCTGTTTTACCCAAGACGTGGCGCGATCGCAGGGTTGCGTTTGTACTGGTCGATGTGGGTCTGGAAAATGTCGCGCCAGTTCACGACGGCGATCGATTTTCGGCCGGATTGGAGCTGCTGGATGCGATTGTAACACGGCGTGTGGGCGTTTGCTGGCAGCCGCATGTTGGCGCGATAGTACGAGCTGTAGTC
>JAADXH010000676.1:0-18402 GCA_023337595.1 Globisporangium camurandrum | reverse complement strand
TATATATATATATATATATATAAACAATAGTAGCTATAAGTAGTAGTTCGCGTTTTATAGGTTAATCAAGAAAAACTTCACAACGATTAAGAAAATGAAGGTAAAACTATATTACGATTTACTTTGAAGTTACCAATTTAATTCACTGACTTAATCAGTTTAAGCAATATTTGGACGTTATATTGTATGATGTGACTACCAGGTAATTGTTATACACACGTGTAGCGCATACGTAGACCTGTTATATGGGTACGTTCATACGCTGCAAACAGCAAAATTAGCAGCACTCAACTCTTCCGATTCTAAATCTAATTAACTTTTGGTATAAATTGCACGCACTTTCATAACTATTCGTTGCAAATTTTTTAAATCAAGTCATGAAGACACATGTAAATAGCCTGTTAGCTAGGAATTTGAGAATGTATGTGTGTTTTTCATATAACGATGAAAGTAAAATCACATGCATATAAATTTCGACAAGTTCACTCTAAATAATGAGGACTTGGTTCGTTGGCGTGTTATCAATATGACCAAAACTAATCTGGTTATCTGTTTTGTGCATGGTATTGTATATTTTTGTTGCTGTTTTTGCTTTAGTGTATGGTGTTGAAATGGGGAGGCAATTAATAGATTGTATCGCTGTAAATGTTGATGAGGTATGTAATGCATACTATTTACAGTATTTAGTATGTATATGAAATCAGTACTGCAGTTTATCCTATGCTTGATACTAACTACGTACAAAACATTCACTCATTTTGCAATTTACCCAGTTGACAACGATCTAATACGAATTAGAGCTATTTTATGTATGCATTTTGTACAAGAATTGGTGTAGATTAGTTGCTATACTGTTTCATTGTTAAATTTGCCATTGTAAGATTATTTGCTGCATCCGTCCCTGTCATAACAGAGTCAATGTTGTAGAAATTTGCGCTGTTTAGAAACTATACTATTTAATCACAAAGTTTACCATTGCAGGATAATTATTATATTTGATTTTTGTCATAACAGAGTGAATTTGTTGCATTACACCTATTTTGTCGTTTAGATGTAAATGTAAATGCCTGTGTAATTTTGCATGGTTGGCCAAGGTTATACAGTTGTCGAGCTTCTTGTCTTAACGCTTGCGCTACTTAGAACACAATCTGAGCATGCGTTTTGATGTTTGACGCGATACGTTTTGCGTACATTGTGTAAAGATTTGTATCAAGAGGAATTTTTGTGTATCATACATAGTTGTGTTTAACAAATGTAAAATCATTGCGCACTTCTTAAAATAGTTTTCATTTATAGGTACGACGAATTCAAAATATGTGCCTGCGTTAACCTCGCCGCAAGAATAACATTTGTCGAAGAAAAATATAATCACAAGTCGAAAATTGATAGAACGAGGGAGTTGTGCCTCACGTCGCCGTCCAACTATCACTCATCGGGTGACCATCACCCATCTCATCGTCTCTAACATCTCTACCCCTTGTTATTTACATTAATCTTTTTCCTCACTTAATCTTCTGTCAAATAAATCACATTGCATTTTTCTAGTAGTCGATCTGCAATTTTGTGAAGGACAGCTCAACTATGTTTATGTAGGTTGAAGCGCCATGAAAGTGTTTGGAGTAGACGTACGTGAAGAAATGATATGTATGTATTACACCATAACGCGATCTATTACATAACGATAAACATGTACTATTGCGCTACATCACAGTTGCTCGAATA
This sequence comes from Globisporangium camurandrum, assembly GCA_023337595.1. Taxonomy (NCBI): domain Eukaryota; phylum Oomycota; class Peronosporomycetes; order Pythiales; family Pythiaceae; genus Globisporangium; species Globisporangium camurandrum. Next base: position 16,680 of record JAADXH010000676.1, on the reverse strand, counting down.
GTATATTATACTCATGCATAATTATTACTAGCGCATGTTAAATGCATGCTCTAAAAGAGGTTTGTGCTAGTTGCACGGTATGCCGGACGGATTTAACTCAATTGCTTATTTTACAAATATGCAACGTGTAGATCATTATTTTTGTGTTTATACGACGTGAGAACACGATACGAGAAACAAGTATATCGATATCAAATGAGGTGGTATCGCATATACATTTAAGCTATAAATATTCTTACATTTGTTACATATCTCTGTCAATCATAAAGTCGCTTATTGTTGAGTTTGTAGACACTATATGTATAGATGGTAGAGCATCATTAATGATCGGCTACCAATTGGTTTCCCTTTACCGTCAATATATAATGTAATAACAAGCAAAACAATTGCCAGAGTAGTTGTTGGGTATTATAGTTTGACTAATCTATACACATTACGTACCAGAGATGTGTTAGCCTTGACTAACTAGCGCGTGCTACCTCGCCAATGACGCATCGATTTCACTCACGCATGCTTTGGAAAGCGCGGACCTGCACTATCTTACATAAAACAAAAAATGCGTTTTGTGAAGGTGGCATCAACTACAGTAGCAGCTCGTGCATACAAGGTTAGTGGTGATACGGCACACCACGTATATACCTCGACTACGTGCTATATTTACACAAATACACCACTTGAATGTCGTTTTTGAAGTCAGCAAATCGACGTTTTTCACGTTCGAGTCATATTTCAACTGACAATATTTTATCAGGTAGATCGGTTTATAGTACGGATATATACTCTATTCTAGTAATGTATAAGATTTTACGTAATCTTCATTGAATAAAATGTGAAACGATTATTTTTAAAGAATACTATTTGTCTAAGTTCGGTAATCAGAACCCATACATACATGCAATTGCTTGGGAATCGGTGCACAATTCTACATGCGCTTAAATATTGTATGTTTCGTGTATTTATCGGTATATGAAACTGAAATAGTAAGCCACAAAATAATTCGTCTATTCCAAATTATTGAAGCGGTCAGACACCTGTGAAAAATTTGTCCGTAATTACTTAAGACTTTCAAAGCGGTAATGAAAATGAGTCTTTTCACACAACTTTTTGCACGAGTGTACCTTGACTTCCAGATCGAATCTCATCACGCCTGAAAGCCTCATTGTAGCCCTATCAGCGTAGATCCACAAATTGCTCAAATCAAAAAGAGCGTTAAAATCAAGGATTTAGTGCGTTTGTGTTTATTATATTTTTGGCCTCATATTTCATTCGTCATTGAAGTAGATGCATTAAATATGCCGGTAGTTGTAAATATATAATACAAATGGCCGAATTTCGAGTCGTCGACAAATACCAGGAATTTCATCCGTTGTCAGTTTGATAGTCAGTCGTAATTGCAATTGAGCCAGCAACGTTGCTCTATGAGCTTGCGTGTCACCACGATCAGCGAGATCACGTGCGATCCGGTCTAAGCGTTGTGGCAAGGCAGCTCTGTGCCAGCAGAAGCAGCAGCATTACAGCAACACCACGTTGAACACCAAGTCGACATATTGCCGTGTGATCGCATAGAAGCATTCCAGCCGCTCTAAAATAGACGTCACGTAGCCACGAAGGCTCGAAAAGCCGCCACCAGAAAGAAGTACGACACCTTCAAACACGCGTCGTTTTGATCGACCAAGCTGCGCGCTACGAAGCACATCGAGCAAGCCGAGTGGCGCCAGCACTCGCACATGAGCTCGTTCACGCTCCACCCCGTTGCTGTCGGCGTCAACCGCGCAACAACAGACGCGACGGCATCTACAGCAACCAACGCAGCAGCAACAATGACAGCTGCAACGACAGACCCTGCGCGACGCGGACTGCCTGTCAAACCGCAACTCCTGCATCGTTTGTCAGACCCGCTGCTCATCGAGCAGGACCTCGACGGTGCGTGCCGGAGTGCTTGTCGCCATCCATCACATTTACCATGTTGCTGATCACTCCATGCACACACGCACACGCACATATGAACCCCACAAACACAACAAATCGACTGCTACGCAGACGTTGTCGACATGAGCGAGCACGTGCGGTGGGCCAACTTGGGCGAACCAATCTACGCGGAGAAAGACGTCGAGATCTTCCGCCCAGCGCCACTGCAATCGACGCTTGCGACGTACTTTGTCAAAGCGTGGCTCCCGTACGCTGCCGACACCGTGTTCAATGCACTCATGGATGCACAATATCGGTGCGTCTGGGACGCGAGCAACACGAAGCAACTGAGTGTTGTCGAGCATCGCACGGATGGCGACGTCATGTACTGCACGCAGCGCTTGCCGTGGCCACTCGCGATGCGGGACTACGTGTACCACCGGCGCGCGAAATTCTATACAGCGCACCAAGCGTTCGTCGTCGTGTGCCAAGCAATGCACCACGCGCGCGCACCGGCAACCGCGACACCGAGCGGCTGCGTCCGCGTCGAGACGTACGCACTGCGGCTGTGCATTCGCTCGACCGGCACGAGCAGCTGCGACATCTACGTCGAGTACGAAGACGATACGGACTTTAGCGTCCCGGACTGCGTCGTGCGCTGGCTCGTGGCGTCGAACGTCCCGACGTTCTTTGCGTCGCTGCGCGCTGCGTGTGCGAATTACGCGCACTACACGCGAACGCGCAGCTGCAACGAGCTAATGGATGCGATTCCGTCCGAAGTCGTGCGCGCCAAGAGCGAAGTTGCTGCTGCGATGAGTAAGAGCTGCGGGCTTGCCAGTCATGGCGCGGAGTCAGTGACGTCGCAGCGCTCGAGCGACGCGAGCGCGCGGTCGGCGTCGAGCAACGTGCTTGCGCCTTTGCGTACGCGGTTGCGACAACGCGGCGCGAAACAGTCGACACACTCGGACGACGAATCGACAGCAAGCGGCAGCAACGCTGCGGTCGAGACGACGCGTACGAGCGCTAAGCTGCGGTGGTCGCTGCTGCGCACCAAGACAACGAGCAGCAGCAGCAGCAGCCGCAAGCTCAAGAAAACTGCATCGACCGGGTCGCTCCACGAGCTCGTGCAGTCGCCGACGTCGTCGATCTCGTCGTCGTCGCTGCTGTCGCCGTCAGAGCCGGTTGTACCCATTTCGAAAGCATCCAAAGCATCGTCGCCACAACACGCGGACGTCGTGCTCGCATTCCACAAGCAGCACGTCGGACTGCACCTGGAAGCCGACGTGGCGTCGAACAAACTGCTCGTTGCGTACTGCGAACCCGACAGCGAAGCAGCGCAGTGCGCGAGCACGTGCGCCATCGTGCGTGGGATGCTCGTGACGTCCGTAAACGGCAACGCGGTCGCGCGCATGAGCTTCAATGACGCCCAACAGGCGATCAAGACGACGTTACGGCCACTGACGCTCGGATTCACGCACGCAGCGCACGCCACAGCTGCCACGAAAGCCTATCGGCGGTTCAAAGAACCCAAGAACGTCGTCAAGTGCGTCGTCGCGCCGAACGAGCGCGACCTCGTACGCGCGCTGCGGCCGCTGGACGAACGCGCGGCCGTCAGCGCAGTGCTCAAGACCGACTTTGTCGCGCCACTGCTCGCAAAGAAGCCCAGGCGCCTGCGTGCATCGATCACAACACGCGCGAGCGTCAGTGGCGCGAGTACAAACGCGAACGCAAATAACGCAGACGACAGTCTCGTCGTCGTACCGGAAGGGTTCTTGGTCCACGAGATCGACAATTGCTTCGTCGGCGATTTGCCGTTCGCCGAGATCGCACACTTGCTGCATCGGAACAGCGAACCGCGCGTCGTGACGTTCAAAGCTGCGCTTGCAGTCGAAGGCGACCGCGTTGCGCAGCACGCTGCGCGGTCTGAGCTCTCGAAGCGCTTGTCCGGCGTCTTTCGATGGCGCAGCGACTCGATGTTGGACGAATTGAGCGCCGCGACGATCCGGAGTGCAAACTCGAGTCCGTTTGCGAACGCGACGCGCGGGTTTACAGACCGCAATAGCAACACGCTCGAGCGCAGCGCAGTGTCGGCTGCTGCGCCGACGCCGACGCCGACTGCACTGCCCGCGCCACTGCAGCGGAGCGACGACACGAGCGAGAGCAAGTGGACCGACGCAGTGTCACCTGGCGCGTGCCTGGCCGACTACGCAGACGTGACAATCACGGCGTCAAACCTCAAGTGGGTGTGGGAACACGTTCATTTACTCAAAGCCGACGAGCGCGTGTTCTCAGCTGCGCTCCTCGTGCACAAACTCGAGACGTACTTGATGCGCGACGGCGTCACGTGCGCCGCGTCGATCGCAGCGTCGAACGCAATGCTGACGGCGATGCACGATGAGCGCGCGTTCGTTGCGCGCATCAAAGACCGGAGTGACCAAGGACGCGCAGCGCTCCACGAGTTCAACGGTGAGAACGACGCGGACTGGCAATTTGGCCAGACGTACGTCGGCGTCACGACGCACTGGAAGCCTGGCGTCGATGGGACCGTGTGGCTCAAGCTTGATGGGCTCGTCGAAGGCGTCGACATCTTCCATACGATCGCAGTCATTCGAGAGACTGATCTCTACAGTGTCTGGGTCCCATTCTGCAACCGATCCGAGTTGTTGCAACAGACGGGTCACGTCGACATTGTTGCGTACATGAGCATCGCATTCCCATTGCTACAGCGTGATGCAATCATCAAAGCGTTTGGGATCAACGCGTGTTACGAGAGCCGCGCGATTCTGTTGTTAGGAGCGACTGAACGCGAGTCCACGCTGCCGCAATCCATCAAGGTCCCGAAACTCCGTGGCTGGAACGCCGATCGGATGGAGATGCGCGGCTTCCGAGCGCTCATTGAGCCGATCACGCGGACGAAAGCGCGCGTGTGCATCGTTGCGAACATCGACCCCAAGTGCCCCGTTCCGCGGTCGCTACTGAACTTTGGGATCAAGAAAGCTGCTGGTATTCTGTTGTACCTCATTCGGAAGGAAGCCGAGAAGATCGAACAAGCGCAGCGCGACGGTGGGACGAGCGACACGGTCGAGAACGAGCACTTGCGGCGCATCGAGCGCGACCCGACGCACTTTTACGGCTGGCTCGCGCCGCTCATGGACAAATGGTTTGCCGACATGAGCTGCAACGCGCTGCCGCCCCCGATGGCGCTACCTGGCGGCAGCAGCAGCAACGACAGTGGTAGTAGTGATAAGAGTGTAGATGCGACGGCAGCAGCCGCGACAGGTAGACAGGACACCGCCGCGCTGCCACGCAAGACGAGTCGAACCGCGACGTTCTACCGTCATCACACCCACGACGGCGCTGCAGTCGACGCACCGACAGATGGCTCATTGCTGGATACAATCCACCAGAACGACAGTAGCGCAGTCGCTGGCGGCCGGCAGCGCCAACTGGTCGACTACCTGTACGACTTTGGCATCTGGCCGTACGCACTCATGTTTCTTTTCTCCCACGTGTCGCCCACGACGAGCTTTCTGCACGTCTGTGCACTCAAGTTTGTGTTTACGTGCACGTGCACGTGGTTTGGCGTCCCTGGGGCGTTCTCGTGGCAAACGCGGCGGCTCAAGCGCGCTCGACAGGAACTGAATCCGCTCCGGCGGCGCTGCGTCGTGCTCGCGGGCCTCTGTGACGTGCTGAATTCGTGGTTCCTCCGTGTCTGGGTGCACTGGCTCGTATGCTACTTGCCGACATTCGTGCACCAGGTCGTGCTCCTCGTTGCGCACCAAGAGAAGCTCCAGCAACAGCTCGAACAGCACGGTCGAGCGGGCTGCTTTGATCGCTCGCCGCTCGAAGTGCGTGAGTCCGAGAACGTCTGGCTCATCGGGAGTGCGTTCCTGTTTGCATCCGCTGTCGTTGCGATCCAGATCGTTGTCAACATCTGATGCTTGTGCATGTAGTAGAATGTAGACAACGGGAGTCTGCATGTGAAATACAGTAGATGAACACGAGCGACTAAACAACATTAGTAATGCTCTTTCGCGAGTGCGTCTTTGAATATCGTAGGCTGATAGATCGACTAGCGCAATACATATTTACCTAAAGACAACAAGCATTAAGAGCTTCAGGCGCTGACGAAAGGACTTGCCAACAAAGCTGAGGTGTCGTGTGTGCTGTCGAGAATACAAATCGGTGCGCAGCACAAAAAACGTCAAACGAACATCTTAACTAACGATCTCAACATAATTTATTTTTGGCAAAAAAGTTGTCACCGACACGCCAGCGCAAAAACACACACGCGTAAAACGCTGACCTCTGCAACATCAAAGTTGGAGATACCACGCACATACCTGGCGATGGCGACGAAAGCAACTGCAGCGCCAGCCACCTCGACAGGCTGGCAGACGAACCCTGTGCGCTTCATGCAGCTCGCGCTCGCGACGACGATCGTGTTCTCGGTCGTGTACATGGCGCAGTTCTTGGCCATGAGCAGCCAGGACCCGGCAGCGGTGTCGATGCGCGACACTGTCGCAGGCTTCACAGCGTCCGTGCGCAATCGACTGCTCGGCAAGACGCAGTACGTCGTGCAGGGCTTTGATGAAGGCTACAAGTTTGTGAGCTCGTACGACGTCGAGGCGCAAGGGCCGCTGTACATTGTGTTTATGAGCGACGCCGACGCAAATGGCAAGTACTGGTGCCCCGACTGCGAGAAAGCAAAGAAACCGATCTACGACGCGTTCCATCGCGCACCGCGTGGCTCACGGATCGTTGAGATTCGCGTCGGCCCCGAGTCGTACTGGGCCGACGACATGAACGACTTTAAGCAGAACCAGCTGTTCTACATTGACTACATCCCGACGCTCATGCGCTACGACGGCCGTGGGAACTCGAGTGCGATGCTCAACGAGCGCTACTGCTTGGATGAGGAGCTGTTGGATTTTGTCTTCCGTGTACCGCGGCCATCGGGTCAGAAACCAACCGGCAATGCGATCGTGACGCTCCGGTCGCCGGCGGCAGTGTTGGACTACGTCGCCGAGCATGACACGGACGTGCAGCCGCTCTATATATTTTTCGTCTCCGGCCACCATGATTTCAACGGCCGTTTGTGGTGTCCGTATTGCGATCGGTCCGACGTTGCCGTGATGCACTACTACAACACGACTGCGCCAGCAAATGCCGTGCTGCTGCGCGTCGTCGTGGCCGAGACGTACAAGCAGTGGAAGAAGAAGAAGAATCCGTTCAAGGACCAGACGTTTCGCGACCGGATTGCAAATGTGCGCGGCGTCCCGTACCTCGCACGGCTCACCAAGCACGCGGACATGCACGCAGCGCAAGCAACGGAGTACCTCCCCGAATTTGACGCACAAGGGGAGCTCCAGAAGTTCTTTCGTCACGTGTAGGGCTTGTCGATGGCAATGTTGTAAACGATATAAAGTAATACAGAATGCTTTGTTGCAATACGATGTTGGTGCAAAAGTTAATATATTAGTGCGCATGAAAAGTGTAAATGCGAAAATGACAAATTCGACATGATTATGCAGCTCAATGTACAGTCAGCAGCTCGTTTTGCAAAGTGATTCACAAATTGATCAGGACGAAGGTGATCAATGGCAGCACATCGAGATCATCGGCGGCGCCATGGACCTGCGTCAGCGAGTCCGTGGAAGCTCATCGTTGGCGCGATCGTGCTGCTCTACGTCGTCTTTCTCGTGCGCGTAAACGTCTGGAGCGCCGCAGATCCTCGCGCAAACGCAATTGTTGGTGAGCCTGCTCGTGTCATCCACGCCAAGAACGCAGCAATCGTAGCGCAGCCTAGTGAGCGCGACCTGCTAGGCGAGCATGGAGGTGGCGCTATCGCAAGCACATCGAGCTCACCAAAACTGCAGCTGCGCACAGCGTCCGAGGTCGAGTCATCGACAGCAACAATTGTATCGACGCCACTTGCGCGACCTGCTGCTGCTATCGACACGACGAAACCACCAGCAGTAGCAGCAGAACGATCCACACCAACGACAAACAAGTCACCGGTAGCTGCGCTGACGCATGTGCCAGTACATACAGCGACTGGTGTCGCCACAACCCGTCCAGTTGACACGGACGCACAGGCGCCGACCGAGCCTGTGGCAGTTGCAGCGACAGGTCACTCGACCGTCGCGGTCGAAGAAGAGAAAGCCGCACACGATCATGAGACCGACGACGGCGTCGATGACTTGGAGGCTTCGATCCACTTGGCCATTGCAACACCGCGCACTGGCGGCATTGGCCACGCGACCGCGACGGCGCTAGCGCCAACAGCGCCGACGTTCGAGAGTCGACACGACGTCATCGCTGGTTTCGAACAGACAAAGGAGTACCTGCAAAACTACAATAGCCACCACGTCAACACTGATGGGAACCACGCGTCGCCGTCCACGTCGCTGTATCTCTTCTTCACGTGCAGTGACGACGACGGGAATGCACATGACTGGTCGACGCTGTGCGTCGAAGCACGCAAGCAAGTGTATGGTCTCTTTAGCAAGAGCCCTGCGACCAATCGACTCGTGACGATCCGTGCTGGCTCAGAAGAGTTCTGGGAGTACCGGAACGCGTTCTCGAACGACCGTGACCTGCGCGTCAAGTCCGTCCCGTGCGTGATGAAGTGGGAAGGCAAACCGAATGGCGAAACGAGTGGGATGCTCGTGGGTGCGTCGTTACTCATTGAGCCGTTCTTGCGGTACTTGTTTCAGAATCGCGACAAGCCGGATGCGCTCTTGGCGCCTGCCGCAACGCACACGAAGCACATTGTGACGCTCTCGAGTCGCGCCGAGTACGACGCGTACATGATGGCATACGAGCAGCGCGATGCAGCATTGCGGACGCCGCTGTATTTACTGTTTGTCTCGGGCCGGATTGCTGACAACAACCGGCCGTGGTGCCCGTACTGTCGCTTCTCGGAGCTCCCGGCCGAGTACTCGTTTTTGGCGTTTGCGCCACCGCATGCGCGCCTTGTGCGGATCGAAGTGACGCCGACGTACGCAGCGTGGAAGCAACCGAATGCGTTCAACACGGACCCGGTACTCGGACTGCGGGGCGTCCCTGCGTTCTTCCGGGTCCGCTCAGCACCGGCAGCGCTGTCGTCCGGCTCGATGGCTGCTGCGCCAGTCGCTCTAGGCTCGAACGGCCTCGTGTACGAGCGCATCATTGAGCGCTTTGATCTGATGGAGACCTGGCGTGCGATCTACTCGGCAGTTGTTTGATAGCAAGAAGAGTGTCGGTGGACTAGCGCAATGACGATCGTAGCAGGATAATGGGAGATGCTTACGAAGGGAACAGCAACATTGTGATGGAATGAATAGTAGATACGACTGCGTGTTAGTTACGTAAACGAATGAAAAAAGATGAGTGGGTACTACAGTAGACTACGCATAACACATCGTCGGTCGACTCAGGCGGCCGTCGTGAGTCGCCGCGGCGAAGCGTCGTCATCTGCTGCTTTGCTGGTTAATGTGCTCTTCGTATCGTCCGGCTTACTCTTACTCTTGCTCTTGTTGCTACTGGAATTAGCACTCGCCTTCGCGTGCCCAACGACGCCGCGGTCGCTGAGGAACTCGAGGTACCGCGCAAAGCTGAGGCTGAGGAACTCTTCGATCAGCCGCAGTGGCGTCCCGATCTCGCACGCAGAGCTGTCCTCCATCACTTTGCCATGTTGCCGCAACCCGCGCACGGTGCGGAGACAGATGGTCACAAAGTCGCTAAACTTGGTCTTGCGATCGGCGATCACTACAGCAGTCGACAAGTCACTCGCTGTCGCTGCGGTTGCGACGTTGCTACTGCTACTATCGACACCAGTGGCGCTGCTCGGCGGCGGTGATGACGCACCTACAAAGAGTTTGTGCCAGTGCCGGTGCGTCTGCTGCCGCGACGGAAACGGCGTCAGCGCAATTGCGTCCAGCATGTGCGCGCAGATCTCGCACTGGTCAGCGACGCCGCTTGCTGCGCGCTGGTATCGCAGCCGCTTCGCAAAGTGCTTGATCAGACTCTGTCGCAGTGCACGGAACTCGGAGAACCGGCGCAAGACGGTCCAGCGCATCTGGCTCAAGTGCACCTCGAGTTCGTAGAACACGACTGTGTTGCGCTCGACGTGCGCACCGGTGAGCATCGCACCGAGGTAATCCGAGTACTCGGCTTCGTCCCGAAACAGATGGAGGTCCATGTTGTCGTCCGTGAGCAGCACAGTGTTACTGCGCTTCGGTGTCGACAGTCGACTCGACAGTCGATTTGGTGACGGTGACGATACGAGTAGTGTCGGTGAAAAGGACGCTGCGCTCATGAGCGAGTCGAACGTCGCGTCCGTCGGTCGATGCGAGTCCGTGTCGCGCGGCGACGGCGTCGACATGCGAGCGCGGTGGTATGGTGACGGCGCTGGGTCGCGCTTGAGATGTCGTGGGAGGCACCTCGAGAGGATGTTGGTGCATCGCTGACCCGCTCGCACGAGCTCCGACACGGTCGATCGACCCGACGTTCTGTTCGTAGTGCAGCTGCTAGTGCTTGCGTTACTGATATTCGCACTCTGTCGCAAACGCTTGATGCTCGGCGACACGCTCGAATTGCATGCTTCTGGTGAGTGCATCGCCGCCAGCATGTCGCGGACGCTGTCAAACGTGAACGATGGAGACGTGTGGGGTGAGCGGGGGCAATGCGACGATTCGTGGACGTCGGAGTGGGACGCGTCATTAGTGTTGAAAACGTTGGCGCTGTCATCGCCGAGCGAGATTCGAAGCGAGCTCGTGCGGCGCCGTGGACACGACGACGCTTGCGGGATGGTAGCAGTGTAGTTACTGCTCGAATTCGCGCTCTTGCGCGATGAGCGTGATGTCATCGACAAAACGACGTGCTGCCAGCAAAGTGCGCGCTGTTCCTCGCTGCCGGCTGGTCAAAGTACGCGTTCACAGCAGCAAATGCGTCGCTGGCGGCACGCCAATTTGTGCGCAATACAGGTAGCCTATGTTCCAGCACGCAGCAGAACCCTCACGCAGCCGGTCTGGTTCTCACGCGTCTGCGCAGCAGAGGTGCTCACCCTGGTGCTCTGTCTGGACTTCTCGAAATGGCAAGCTATTTGCTGACGCTTTTTCAAAATGGCCAAAACTTTTCGCTGCACAGAAAAAGCATAAGAAATGAAACAATTGGCTCGCGTCGTTTCGTTTTCGCCGTATCTTTTTGTAACGAAAAAGTTACACACAGATCGAATATTTATTTGTATACTACCAATAAACGTCCTCGTGCAGCTCTATTGTCGTACAGTGCTGTACAGTATGACGAATCCATAGAGGATAGCACGATTTTAGCTGCGGGCACAAAGAGAAGACAGATGACGCGTGCAGGTATTGTGTTTGAAACATCATCACTCAGGTCCATATGCTGCGGAACTATATACTGTACCAGGTAATGCGGCACAACGAATCCATAAATATACAGTTCTTACCAATACGTACTATAGATCTATGTTTAACGGAACACGGAGCACGTTTAGTGGCTGAGCAACAATGTATGATGGAAACAAGAAGCTTTTTGCAGTTGTACGATTGCTGTGTTCGTACCATATACTATATACTGTACAAATTGAAAATACTGCAATGTCAGCATAGTCTTCGTCAGCAAATTATATGGCTAACGCACTACTGTACGTACTGACGTACAGTATCGTCTTAGATTTTGTTTCCGTAATGAAGTGTTACAATATCTTGGCGAGTTTCAGTACAATAAACGCTGATAAGCGCAGCTTGTGATCATATTTGTATAGCATAGACTGACACATCGTTTGCTGAATTATCTGCTTGAGGCACATAGAGTACAGTGTTCTTTTTATCTAATGTTGTACGATGTATGTGGCATAAACTATGTCAGTATGTGTTATAACCATTCGTTCGACTACTACATACTGGATGGCTCAATATTCGCACTGGTGGAATTGTGAAGATTCTGAACTATGGGCTTGCGTCTGTGATTAGTACGCCCTAGCGATGACATATTATTAAATGATATTTCATACAAGCCAATCATACCCGCTTTACCTTGCTGGAACGCAAACGTTGGGTCACAACACCTGTGAAAACGCTCAATCACAGCTTCGTATGTGTCTTGCGCCAAGCAACCCGCAGAGCCACTCTTTCTCTCTCTCTCTCTCTCTCTCTCTCTCTCTCTCTCTCACACACACACACACATACACACGCACACACACACGCTTTCTTTCTCTCTCTCTCTCTCCCTTTCTTTCCCCCTCTATGTTTGTTTCTAAGTATGTGCATGTCATTCGTTGTCACTCTTTTTCGTACTCTATCGCATTTGCTTGTGTTTGCTCAATTGCAAAGCTAGTGACAATCATTTCATAATGGCAAGTTTTATGACATACACAGCAACATGAAGTATATATAGATATCATTAATCCCGCGTAGAGTGCTAACATAAATGTCTTGTCATTTCCTAACCTCATAATTGCTTAATAAACATGTACCACTCCATATCGAAATATGTCTCCGTTTTGGAAGAATCTTTATCATGAAATTGGCATGCACAAGTACCACAATTATGACTCACACTTCAATTCGGAATGGTAACGAAATTGCTGATATGCGACAAAGAGATTTACTAGCATTTGAGACGTATGCTGAAAAGGCATTCTTATGAGTATGATCGTGTGTGCTCACATCAACTATTTGCTACTTGCGTGTTGCTTATTCTATCGCACTTTCTTGTGCGTCCTTATTCCAAAATGAGGCGCCATTTAGCACTAGCAGCTTCTTCGCTCGAATTGGATCGTGTCGGATCGTGTTTTGATTTGCGATTTGTGGTACTTCTCCTTTAAAGTTGTTAACTTAGCCATCGTTGACCTTACTGTCGATACGCGCGTACTTGTGATTGTCGCAGCCGCCCATATTTCGCTAATATGAATTAACAACAGTTACCTTTGCTGCTTTCAGTGCAGCATCTATACCTTTTGCCTCCTTTCAGCATTTGCACAAATTGCAACGCTAGCTTCGACGCCATGTGCTTTTACCATAGTAATAACACCAGACAGTTCTTCGAGTGCAAGTGAGAATATCGTAATGTTGGATGTGCGACTCGAGCATACGAAAAACAAAGTGAACCATCAAGGCGATATTCAATTATATCTGCTACTCAATATGAAGCGAAGCCATTTCACGCAAATTGTGTGCTTCTAGTGGTTGAGCATATACTTTTCGATCCAAATGCCCCATGTATTAAGCTCCCAATCGGCAGGTGATGAGTTTAACTGCTTTTTCACTGACTTACGGACCATATATCACCATTTAGTCTGCAAACTTGACGTGTATGATGTTGCAATTCATGCACCCAGCGGCTTTTCGAGCGCTCAATCACTTCTTTATGCTGTTTTGTTGAGAACACTTCTTTATTAACGGCTTATTGCACCGTCAATGCTCATCAGTTTTATTTGACACTCGATCGCTTAGTCGTATTTATATCAAGTAATTGTATCGATCACGTAGCCTTGCCGCGTAACGCTTTCAAGAGTCACACGCGTGGTCCGTAGTTTACGCAACATCTGTCATCGATAGTTAAAATACTACAAAAACATAAAAGTGTCGAGGTCTGCGTCCGTCCACATACGCTGAGATTATACAGATGTCATGCTGCGGAGTTTCACTTAACTTTTGCGGTTGCTCTCGACGTCGATGTAGTCGCCATCGGTGCTTCTATAAGCGACACTGTCGACGCCTCAACGGTGGGTGTAGGTGCAACAAACTTCATCACCAAATTGCCGTCCGATTGCGTCATGAGAAAACGTCGGCACACGGATTTCCAGGTGCATTTGTCGAACGTCATGAGGCCAGTGCCAGGACACGTGTGCTGTCCTTCTGCGAGCCTTGACAGTTTATTATAATTACACGAAACGCGTGCACGATTTCGACTTCTCTGTGTATCAGCTTGCGAGGAGCTAGTGGTTGTGGCGAAGAAGTTGGCAGTACTTGAGTTCAAAAGCGTCGCCCACTATGAAATATTATGCAGGCTTCAGCATTGTCATTGCGTGTTGTGTATGCCAAAAAATTTATCCTCACTTCCTTGATACAAATTGTTGTGTCACATGTCTCAATTGAAAGCTGCTATGTGCGGTTTGTGGGCTCGCAAGTTCTTCTCCTATTGTTTGTACTAACGTCTTCATGGTTTCCCTCGCTGAAAATTAACGGCTATGTCATTCGATAATAAGACCACCTTATATACTTCCAACATCAATGACACCAGACTCCAAGTGTCGGCGACGACGACGCTGGCGCTCTTCCGCTTGAACCACCGCCGTCGACTGCGTGTAACAGCGCTGAGTGATGGCGGTTTTTCAGCAAACACTTGTTTTTCGTGTCTGCTTATTAAAAGAAACTATTTGTCAAAGTGATTATTCACACATTCATAAAAAGTCGCGAATAACAACACAATGTACTGCACCACGTCGAAATATTTAATTGCTACATTCCTGTTCTATGAATGAACTTTTTGGCTATTACAATTCAGTTATATCTGAGCAACGCGGTTTGTGTCGGTTTCATTTCAACGCCACCAGTAGAAGCGATAATAGTTGGATGGTTAGCTATTAGCATCGTGAAAGCCAATTACATGTTAAGTGCTGTTTCTGGCTCGTTGTTCTGTAATCCCCTATTGCAGTTTGTCTACTACGTTTTTGCGATATCAAATAACAAGTTTTCTTTAGCAAAATTAGATTTCGTTTGAGCCCTCAACCTTGATTTTACACCAAGAATAACATAATATGTTGTTCTAGTGTTGTCGCTGTTCACAACGTATATTTAACATTATAAACAGCGACTACACATCCACGAATGACCCATCTTATCCAACTTGCAGTTGACCAGTAGCGATACTGATTGACATATCGTATTGCTGTAGAAACAAAATTGCTAAATTTTCTGATGTTTGTGTTAATCAGGTGTGCACTTTAACAACAAATTTGCAATACTGATTAAAACTCAGGTTCGATTTTCGTCAACCAATACGTTGTGTAAAAGGCGTTTTATTATATCAGCTCTTAAAACTTCTCATTTTGAATATCTGAGTTACACCAATCATGAATATATTTATTTCTCTACCATTGTAATATAGCATCATATTTCAGTACTACAGTTCATACGTGTTGACACAACGTTCCACTCAATCAAAAGCGCTGCCAAACCTTCGCGGACAATATTAGCTCGTAGTATCGACTTCCATTCTTGTTTACTGAATATATCCGCATAAAACCATTGACATGCCTCAAGTAGGCGAAGTTGAATTATTGATGACAATGTTCCCTTTCCTGACAGATGTAATGTATTTTCCTGTTTCGTCGAATAAAGATATAGTACAGTACAGTAGTACATGTTCCGAAGCGATGCAGCAACACACAGCAATGTGTTTCTTTGTACGAATATATGGTTATATGCCAACTTGGAAAAAATGGCGAGCTATACTACAGCATACCAATTTCCACATTTGCTTGCAATATTACAAAAACTTGCTGCTCGTCGACATCTCGGAGTTTTGCGCGGACGACCCGTATTTACACGTGTTGAATGTTTCTCGTGTTTGCCTTACGGTATTCTAGGTAGCGAACGAATATTTTTTGCTCGAGGCGAACCGAATGCACAGTACATCATTCAAATATAAATGTGGCAATATTTGTAGCGAAATCGTATCTCTCTTATCATCAAAAGAGCTGGTTAAACCGTAGAAACATATTTGCAAAGAGAAAGTAAGGCGATACAAACCGCTATTTTATATACCTCCTGATTTGCTGAGCATACTTGCTTCTAATTTTGAAAAATGATGTTCTTGAGTAAGAAAGCTTCATTGTATATAAACAGACAGTGATAGTTGAGGCTCAGAATATTATGATACGACTTTGAGCGCAAACAACTCTGACAAAGCAAAAAACGGTCGCTACTACTGCAAAATAGCAGTATTTGAAAGGCCAGAGAAATGTACATGAATGTCAATCGATTCCGGCTAATCTAATGTAGTACGCGTTGAGCGCAAGCACACATTTATGAACACCACTGTTTTGCTTTGTAACTCTGGAGCAACTTCGTACTGATCGGCGCTGCTCAGATGCAATGGCCGTCCCTATTAGCACATGATGCATTCGTTAATCGACACTGCTTATATTCTGGGATGATTTTTTGTCGTTCTGCAGGTTCGCGTTCAACGTAAATATAATCACTGGGAGTTCTGGTACCGGTTCTATACATTGGCTGTATCGATTTCGTGGCAATTTCGTGGGTAGAAACGTGTTTTCCATTTTTTTAAACAATTTGGTACGCATATATGTTATCTGTTATGCGTCCATGTAGAAGGTAAAATCTCGGATTGTTAATGAACCGAAGCAAATATTTGACGTCTTTTAAACCAATGCTATGTTCTTGTTTGTTACGAATGATAAATATATCGATTTGCATCCACCCAACATTGCATAACGACGACATACTGTATACTAGCAACACTATCGCCACTCTGGTTTTGACAAATGATGTGTTGGTGCCTAAAATAGTTCGATGATCATGTACACACCGGTTTGTGTTATTGCATTTGAAATCATACACCATCATCACTCTATTTTGAACAAATGATGTGTCGATAAAAACGTTACCTCTGTCTAAAATTGATCGATACACATCAACACACGGTTTGTGTCCGATTGAATCAAAAACCAAAACAACGGTATGACACTTTCGAATGTTTAACAGTAGCGAACATGCCAACTTATCAGAAACAGATTTG
>JAADXH010000675.1:0-18453 GCA_023337595.1 Globisporangium camurandrum | reverse complement strand
CATGCTGCGCGACCACACGGCGCTTATGAGCGTGCGGATCACAGAGTAGTCAAGCAGCTCGTCAAGCAGAGCTGTGACGTGTGGTAGCGCATCGATGCTCGGTCGTTCGCGGCACACGACGCGCACACCCTCTAGAGGCTCAACGGTTTCCATGACTGTATAGCGCCGTATGATATTGATTTGACGTTGTACACTTTGAAGCAGGAATTGACGCAATAGACGTATTTCATACAAACGCTCGGTCGCCTTTCGCTCCTCTATCTATCGATCACAAACGGCAAGCCCTTTTTGACAACGAAGAAATAAGCAATCGTGTGCACTTTCTCACGAAAAACATCTATTGTCGGTGTGAATTGACGATATTCTGGTATTTTTCTATCACCCAAACAATCCCCCCTCCCGGCACTTCGCGCACTATGAGGGTCAATGCATGAGCCAAACACCGTTCCAACGCTAAGACAAACCCTAGGGTATGTGCTTGGCCGAGCTGGTTGCGTATGCGTTAGGTGATTTTTGTCGATTTTTCCGCCATGCACTGTCAATTCGTTTATGCATCCCAAACGGACTGCGAATAACTGCGCAGATTTGTACCGCAGTTCCTGCCCTTGTTTGTACGTGATTAAATGTAGTTTAGTCGCTGCACTTGATTGCCCATTCGTTTGTCTTGCTGACTTCACTATTGTTACTTCCAACGCTCAGCACAAAAACAACACGATTTTACTCTTGCTTTGCTACTGTACAGAGCTGTATGTATCGGGGGTTCATTATATTGAGCATTTAACAGTGTGGCTGAAAACATACTGTGTAACACTTTACGTGACTCAAACCCGCTTACGCATTTTGCAAAATGATACTGTTGTTCTTGTTCACGAATGTTGGGTTTATTTCTGATACAAATTTGGTTATACACATCTCCGTCAACCTTGCACTACTGCATCACCGTTTTGCTCTAGAGCGCGTCACTTCGCACGTCGACGTCAAAGTGACTGGTTTGTGCATTCTCAAATCGGTTATATGGAATACGCAACACCGAGCTGCGCGATGCCGTGTAACAGCTCATAAATGTGGAGACGTACCAACACCAGCAGCCTTGTGGCGTGCGGTTTGCTCGCCTGTTTTGTTATCATACTGTATACTGTACAGTTTAGTGGTTATTGTACAGTAAGTAAAATGTAGTGGTAACTAGATGTAGACATTTAATAATGTGGCTAAAAATATTCGCTGTATTACATAAAGTCACTTGAAACGTTTTTTTGCGTATTTGCTATTTCGCTATCAACAACAACAACAATAGGAATTCAATTTCCACAAGATATGTTTTTCAGCGCAAAAGTAAAACTATGAAATTAACCAATCGGACACACACCAAAAAGATATATTGTGCATGGTTGCAAGTGCCGAAAAGCCACTTGAATGATGTACATGACTCGAGGTGCAGTACATCACTAATCGTGTGTGACTAGACTGCAAGTAGTACAACTGAAAGCGCGTCCGTGTGCACGTTCAATTTCGGATAGTCACGCGTACCAGCTCGACGATACCTGCAAACATGACACGCATATTTCTGAGTGCATGCTTGATCAACAGCATGTCATCGTACTAACCGCGTTCTTGAGAACTGTTATATACTGAGGACACTTGTACACTTAAACAATATAGGGGCTAATTTGATGGGAGCATTATAACCGGTAGTAGGAAATGTGGTATTTGTGGAGCTAAGTGGCATTTGTATATGCCATCGAGGTAAGTGCGACAGAGCTCAACAACTTATTATAGTTTGCTATACTTGACAAAAATAACAATATTTCATTATGATTTTTGTGAATCAATAGTTGGGCCCGAAAGCAAAATAAGAAATGACACGATATCCTCGAGAAATCAATATCACAAAATCGTTGCCAATTACAGTTAAAAAAACATTTTTCAAATTTGTCCCACAAAAAATATATTTTGAAAGCATCGCATAAATAGTACACAGTTCGGCAATGCGTACTATATTTGTCCATTATAAATAATCTTGCCGTCGGACTATATTTTTGTAGTTACAACGAATTTATAAATCCTGGTATCAACATAGGAAATGCATTAACTGTTATATTTATCAGTTATCCAACAATACGAGTAGTACAACTTTTTTGGGACGATCACCACATGATTTATCAACTTGTAGAGATTATGAGGCCGCCAAATTTGTGTATTACGTATACATACACACGATCGCTTGAAATTTCCGACTCAAACGCAAATAGTTTCTGGATGAAACGAGCAATAATGAGCAAGTTACTTTTTGACATGTTGTGATATCAGCCAGTTGACTGCCGTCAATACAAATTTAATGATGAAATGAAAACATGAGAAGTGCAGCACAAGAAGGCGTTAATCTAATACAATGTTTTGATCGGTTGCGTGTAATAATATATTCTACATCAACATATTCGCCATGATGAAAAACTATAAAGAAGTGAACATGCTTAGGATTATCTAACGGGTCATTCCTTTTTGTTCTTGTGCTCTTGTGTGATTATTATGTGAATGATGTGGTTGTTCATTACCTTTTAATTACTCTTACATTGGTGACACAAAATCGTACTGACTAAAGCGAGTGTGCTTAAACTCTAAGCTGTCTGTATTCAAAACCACAAGAATTACAACTAAAAGGTAACGACATTATGAAATAATGGTATGCAATATGCGAATATACGTTGTGTACAGTATTTATAGGCTTAATTCTTGCGGCACATCACAAAAGCCATAATATTCATAAGTTCCTTATCGCTTTTGTAAGGCATAACTTGAATCGTATGCCATTAATATCGGTATAATGCGAATCCTTGCAAAACATGTATTTGTTCTTTGGTGAATTTCGCTCCAACTCTTGTGAAGGACTGAGTGTCATTCACAAAGAATAGTAATCAATATGACTTACATAAGTTTTGCTGTGGCAATCTAAATACAACGCGGACCGTTGTGAGATCGACACAAGAGGAATACATTTGAACAGTATACATAACATACAAATATGTCAAACTTATGCTTTTCACTTCTGCGAGTTGTATCTTTGGCCGTTACGACATGATACCGATAAAGCAAATAATTAATATTATGGGATCAGCATCGACACAAGTATATCAAGCCAAACAGACGTTGATGACCGTAGTGCGGTCAACCTCGAGAATATACGTACATCCCTTGCTGCGATGTGCATGCTCGGTATGTATGTGAGTATATGCAATTACATCTACGACTGGTATCGTAGTGTTATTTATTTACAATTTTCTGACATGCATCGATTGTCAACATTTTCTTGCGTAAAGTTGTGTCCTCTTGTGGCTCATTAAACCGATTTAGTAGCCACAAGAATCGTAGGCTAATATCGGATTTGCTCATTTATGCGAATTTTTGCAATCGCATCGACACAATCGAAAAACGAGCCAAAAACACAAGATGGCAACAAAGTGCATCGCGACGTACGACCCTGAGAGCGTCTTCCAGAAGATCCTAGATGGCGCGATCCCGAGCTACAAGGTGTTTGAGACCGAGCACGTGCTTGCGATCCTCGACGCGTTCCCACTCGTGCCTGGGCACGCGCTACTGATCCCGAAAGCGCCGTACGCCACTGTGCTCGGTGCGTTTTGTTTGCATGTATGCATTTGTCCATGCTCCTATTGCTTCCATGCACGCTGTAGCACAACACAAACAAAGCGTGCTGCTGCAAGCATGTTGCACAGCTATACATGTTGCTGTAGTTGTTGCTTCTACTACCACCCTCACGCTCTTGCTGGTTGTTGTATGATGCTTTGATTGGAGCAGACATGCCCGCAGATGTTGCAGCAAACTTGTTCCGTGAGCTGCCACGGCTTGCAAAAGCCGTGCAGCAGGTGCGTTGGCTGCTCAAGTACTTTTCATTGGCACGATGTGTCTCATTTGATCGTATTGTGGACCGACGCACTTCATTGAAACCACCAGGCGACAGGTTGCGACGGCATCAACATCATCCAGAACAACGGCGCTGCGTCGGGACAAGCTGTTTTCCACGCGCACGTGCACGTGATCCCGCGGTTCACGAACGACAACGTGTTGCCGTTGCCTGCAGGCAAACACATGATCGACAAAGACGACGCGCTTGCGCTGCTGGCGAAGATCCAGCACGAGCTTCAGTGAGCGCCAAATCGGCACGTTGCTCGCGTTTGATAGGCATGGCACTTGAGAGCGTGACTGTACACGTTACATGTGAAGCACAAATCGCGTCAAGTGATTAGAGATACGCCGTGAAAGTGTTCCAAGCATTCAGAACTGACTATCCCGTGTAGTTGTGCCTTTGCTAATCATGCATATATTTCTAAAGAGCGTTCGAACCAGTTTAGATACAGGTACTGTATGCAACTGCGATAATGAGGCGATCGTTCATGTAGCTGGGTAAAATTCATTTATAATTGTTAAATGATCATCACCTTTTTTCAATCCTATAAAGTCTGCATGTGAAACCGACGCAAAATGGAGGTGAGTTTCCCTACATTAGTTTCGCTCTAGTATAGTCCAAGTAGCGAAAAAGACCACGAAGCGTCGTGCATTTCGACTTCTCGAGCGCGACGAACTACGAGCCACCACTGGACGCGTCAGCCTGACACACGGAAAAGCGAGGAGATACAGCGCACGCGTCAGCTTTGTCGATGGACGAAGTGCTACCAGCTGGTGACACCAGTGACAAGAACAACGCTTTACCACCAGCACCACGCATGCCACGTCGCGACTCGATCCAGTGTGAGGAGCTCTCAGTCGAGTCGGACGTCACGTACCAGTCGCTCGAAGACGGCGACATCTTGGCCATGGTCGGTCGGCCACTGCCGCTCGACGGCGACGAGCTCGAACTTCCGGGCACGTCCGAGCTGCTCACTGCACGGAGTGGAAATGGCGGCGGCGGCGGGTCGACACAGTCGCTCGTCTCGGTTGCAGAGACCGTCATGTCCATTGGCAGTGGCCCTGTGTCCCCAACGTCGATGCTTCCAGAGACGAACGCGCGCGTCGTGTACGTGAACGACGCGGCTAAGAACGCCGCTGCTGGCTTTTGCGACAACGTCGTCGTGACTGCCAAGTACACGAAGCTCAACTTTATCCCGCGCTTCTTCTACGGCCGGCTCTCACAGGTGATGCATCCAATATCACTGGCGTCCACTCTCTCTTGATAGACGCACTTACACTCTATGCATCGACTACTTCAGGTTGCAAACTTTTACTTTCTGCTCGTCGGTGCCGGGCAACTGATCCCAGCGATCTCGTCGACTGCAGGGCTGCCATACCAATGGATGGTGCTCACGATCGTGCTGTCGATCGATGCAGTGTTTGCTGCGATCGAAGATGCTGCGCGCCATCGTGCTGACGCGAAGATGAACGCTCGAACGACGCAAGTGTTTGATCCATCGAGCGCCACGAGCTTCCGTGAAGTCACGTGGAGTTCCGTGCGCGTCGGCGACTTTCTGAAAGTCTGCAACTACGAAGCGCTACCGGCCGACGTGCTGTTACTCGCTGTATCAGAGACGGACCCAGATGCACCGTCCGGCATTTGTTTCATTGAGACCAAGTCACTGGATGGCGAGACGAACCTCAAAGTCCGTCAAGCGCTCACGTGTACGTACTCGCAGCTCCGAGACGCACGCAATCTTGGGCAGCTCCCCGGTCGCGTCATCTGCGAGCGCCCGAATCACGACGTGAACAACTTTTCCGGTCGGTTCGAGCCGCAAGCCGGCCATACGATCCCAGTCGACCTCAAGAGCATCGCGTTGCGTGGCTGCGTGATTCGGAACACGCCGTTCGTCTATGGGCTTGTGATCAACACGGGCGGCGATACGAAGATCATGCAATCGAGCTCCGAGACGCCGTCGAAAGTCAGTAAGATCCTGTCGATCGTGAACCGCGGGATCGGTATCTTGATGGCGATTCTCGTCGCACTGTGCGTCCTCGGTGCCGTCCTCTGTTCGGCCTGGGTCGCGTCAAACTACAGCCGTGCGACGTACCTCATGCTGCACGATCTACGGGGCAGCACGCCGTTCCATAACGACGTCGTTGGGTGGATCATCTACGTCGGGTACTACTGGATCTTGATTGCGTCGTTCGTACCGATCACGCTGTACGTGACGATCGCAATTGTCAAGAGCTACCAGACGTTCTTTTTGAATCGCGATCTCCAAATGTACGACCCGGTAACTGACACACCGGCGCTCGTGCGGAATGCGGACTTGAACGACGACCTCGGACAAGTGACGCACATCTTTAGCGACAAGACCGGGACGCTGACTGCAAACGAGATGGACTTTCGCAAGATGAGCATCAACGGCGTATCGTACGGACGCGGGACGACCGAAATCGGCCGTGAAGCTGTCCGACGCCTTGGCAAAGACCTGTCAGAGAGCGACTTGTTGGCCGACAGTACGCCGATCGATGCGAAAGAGGAGAACGTCCGGTTCATCGATCCAGCGAGCGAGTACTTGCGCGACAGCGACGCACGCGCACATCCTGTCCAAGCAGCGTGGATCGAAGCGTTCTTGACGCACCTCGCAGTCTGCCACTCGGTCGTGTTGGAGCAGAGCGACGCTGGCGATGGCAGCACGAAGTTCAGTGCGTCGTCGCCCGATGAACTCGCACTTGTTGCGGGTGCAAATTTCTTTGGGTATGCGTTCAAAGCACGCACGAACGGGTTCGTGATGATCCGCGTACCGTCGACCAGTCCGTCGTTCTCACCGCGCGATGTCCAGTTTGAACTACTCGAGATGATCGACTTTACGAGCACACGGAAGCGCATGTCGGTCGTCGTCCGAACACCAGAGCAGCACGTCTTGCTGCTCACGAAAGGCGCAGACGCCGTGATCTTCCCGCGCTTGGACTTGGAGCGATGTGACCCACACGTCGTGGACGTGACGAATCAGCACTTGGAGCGGTATGCGACCGAAGGTCTCCGGACGCTCGTGATTGCGCAGAAAGAGATCCCGTCCGACGCATTCGATGCGTGGTCACGGGAGTACAAAGCTGCGCTGTCGGACCTCGAGCAAGTCAAGCTGCAAAAAGCAGGCGAACCGAATCGGATCGAGGACTTGGAAGAAGCGCTCGAGATGGGATTGGAGTTGTTGGGGGCGACTGCAATTGAAGATCGACTGCAGGACGACGTGACGTCAACGATCGCAGACTTGGCGCGCGCAGGCATCAAGATCTGGATCCTGACCGGTGACAAGGAGGAGACTGCGATCAACATCGGTTTTGCCTGCCAGCTGCTGAACAATGACATGGAGCGCCTGATTATCAACGCAGAGACGTTCCCGACGTCTGCAGCGCTGTACGAGATGCTGCTGCTGCGGTGCAAAGCGTCACGACAGCAGCGCGTAAAAGGCAACAGCAGCAGTCGCAACAACAACAACAGCAGCAGGAGCCAAGCGATCGTGATCGACGGCACGAGCCTCGCAATGGTGTTTAGCCACCACGCACTGTGCGACGTCTTTCTGGAGGTGTCGCAACATTGTGCGGCAGTGATCTGCTGCCGCGTGTCACCGAAACAAAAAGCGCAAGTCGTGCGGCTGTACAAGACGAACATCCAAGGCTGTCGGTCACTCGCAATTGGCGACGGTGCGAACGACGTGGGGATGATCCAAGAAGCGCACATTGGGATCGGGATCAGCGGCCACGAGGGGATGCAAGCGGTGAACAGTTCCGACTTTGCAATTGCGCAGTTCCGGTTCCTCAAGCGGCTGCTGTTGGTCCACGGCCATTGGAACTACAGACGCATGGCGAAGCTCGCAGTCTACGTCGTGTACAAGAACATCATCCTGTACAGCGCAGCGTTCGTGCTCGCAACGATCAGCGGCGGCAGTGGGACGCTGTACTTCAACAACATGTGGGTGAATGGCTACAACGTTTTCTGGACGTCGTTGCCGATCGTCGTCGTCGGCGTGTTGGAGCAAGAGTGTCCTGCACACGTCGCGGAGACGTTCCCGGGTCTGTACTTTGCAGGCGCCCAGGGCGAACACTTTAGTTTGCGGATCTTCGCCGCGTGGATCGTCGAGGGACTGTACGAAGGCGTCGTGTGTGCGCTCGTCCCAGCGTTCCTCGTCGGTGCCGTTGACTCCCACGGCAATGGCTACTCGCGGGACGTGTGTGGCGGCTTGTCGTACTGTTGTTTAATAACGGTCGGGTGGTTCAAACTCGCACTGAACATCGTGACATGGAACGTCATCACAATCGCGGGCTTTGTCGGGTCGCTTGCGTTCTGGTACTTTGCCGGCTGGATCATGTCGGTCTACTTTCCGATCTTTGCGTCCGACTATGCGTTCCCGTATGCTTATTCGCTCGTAGAGTTCTACTTGGTGCTCTACGTGACGCTCGTCCTCTGTCTGGGGCGGGACTTTCTCTACAAAGCCACGAAGCGTGAGCTCTGGCCCGAGTACTACCACATCCTCCAAGAGGTCCACCGACGTCACTTGAGTGTCGAAACAGCGCAGTGGACGCCGCCGGAGCTCCAGTACACGCCATTTCGTGCAGATTTGCGCGACGCGATGCCGCTGCTGCTGCCATTGGACCGTCGTGATGTCGTGTCACCTGTAGCAGGAGCGACCGGCGCAACAACTGCAGCAACAACAAGCAGCAGCAGCAGCAGCGTCAACGTCGGTGAGCGCCAGCGCGCGTACACAGGGTTTGCGTTCTCGACGCAAGTGCTAGAAGATCGTTTTGTGAACCCACTGCGGGAGCTCGTGCTGCCGGTGCGGAGCAAGATTGCGACTGCGATGGGCCAGCGGCGGGTCGGAACAATGATGACGCAAGCGACGGCGCAGGCGACGACGTCCAAGGCGTCGAGAGACAGTGACGATATCGTCAAGAGCTTTGAAGACCGCGTGCTGGAGCTGCCGCTCGCAGACCAAGCGATCTACGAGATCCAGCGGTTTCAGATCTTCACTGGCTGGGGTTCGTCGTTCCCGGGCCATCTGTTTGCGAGCGACCCGCCGCGGTTTACGAACGCCGACATGACGGACGGCGCTGCGACGTTTGATCTGAGTGACTGGATGATCGACAATACGTTTGGTGGCGGCAGTGGCGGCCAGAACGACCAGTGGGAGTACGCGACCAAGTTTAAAGACTATTTGCGGTCGCCTGCAACGGCGACAGCAGCGACAGCGACAGTGACGACAGCAGAGAGAGCAACGTCCCCGACCGACCGTCGCCGGCTCAAGAAGAAACTCAACAAACTCGTCGGTCGCTGCGTCCGTCGACGTCGGTGGGTCCGGAAAGACAAACTCCTGAGTGACATCGTCTTGGCGACCGAGTTGCAGCAGCAGTAGCAGCAGCAGTAGGAGCATGAGTAGGAACAATAGACGAGCAGGAGCAGCTTTGTATCATGCGCATACACCACACGCAGACGAAAGACTCGTAGTCAACAGTACAATCGCTATATATTCTTCTCTCTCTCATAGTATCGACACGCCTCCTTCTTCCTCCTCCTCCTCCTCCTCCTCGTCCTCATTACGTCAAGAGCGCAAATCGCAATGGAACGTCGACGCGGTCGAAACACGCAAACGTCACGACGAGCGTCACGATCGTCAGGTACCAAAACTGTCGATGAAAGTCCTGCAGCATGAGGCGCTGGACCCACAAGCGCGTCGACAGCCCGTCGATCGTCGTTGTTGCGTTACTACTACCCAAACTGCCAGCATTGCGTAGACTCAGACGCGTCTTGAGCTTGTACGCAAAGATCTCGCGTGCGAGGAACGCGCCAGCGAGGCGACCAAGGAACATGCAGATGCACCGGAGCCATAGATTCCGCTGTTCGTACAAGATCCAGACGCCGGCAGAGGGGGTCTCAAACACTGCAAGGAGCGTCAAGAGCGACGGGACGAGGATCAACGCAGTCGTATCTGCCATGTTGTCCTGCTCGGCGAGCTTCATGAGAAAGTAGAGTGGCTGGAGGTGGTCGCTATTGCTATTGCTACTAGCAGCTGGTAGGTGACGCTGTTGCCTGCTGCTGTCGATGCGCCTTAGGTCGCAACGATTGCTGCTGCTATTGCGTGGACGCTGCTGCGTCGTCGTCGTTGCGACTGATCGACGCGTCGCGCGGCTGCCAGTCTCCGGATCTGACACGAACGCGTCGCTCTCGTGTTCCTCCTCTTGGTCGTCCTCATCCGTCGTCATCGTAGCAGCAGCTCGTACAACATGTCGCCTGCTGCTGCGCTTTGCTGTTGTCTCTACACTCTTCCATCGCGCAGTCGTTGCACGAAAACACACTGCGATGGACGACCCGACGCTCGTACACAGCAATGGCCACGCGCCTCCATTGCTGCCTCCAGCGCCAACGCCACACGTGAATGACGAGCGCTTGACGTCCGTGTAGATCCCAGTGTTTAGCAATGCAATGTGGACGTTGTTCAGCAACAACATGCTCCAATACAGCGCATCGATCGGTTGATCCGAGCCGACGAGGATGTACCAGAACAGATAGTAATACAATTGACTGATATATAAAAGAGACGGGTGTGCAAATGGCTCGGCCATTGCATTCACGACGTGCGTAATGACAAAAAAGTAGCTCTGCATCAGCAGGAGGTAAAGAATTGAGACGCCGAGTTTGAGCCATTGACTATTGACGCCAACAGCAGTTGCGAGCGCAAAGAGCCGGAGACACAGATGGCCAAGGAACAGTGGGATGTGGACGATCAAGACGCCGTAGAGCACGACGTGGTCGATACTAAAGTGCGTCTGCGTCTGGCGTGTCGCATACAAAACCACACAGAGCACTGGCGCGAGTGCATACGGGACAAACCAGTAGATTGCGTCCAACGTAACGTACGACGCAACCATCGCAGCGTAGACGACGACGATCGACGCAGTCGTTAGCGCAACGAGCGCATGCGACGTACGATTCGCGCGCGGCGGTCGCTTGAGCGTCGCAAACGCACGTGGGGGGCGTACATGCGCGCTGCTGTTGCTGGCGAGAGACGTAGATGGAAGAGACTGCTGGTGTTGTTGCTGCTGGTGGTTGGATAGCGTAATGCTGTCGTCTCCACTTGGGACAGCGATCGAGAGGTTCGTAGCAACGCTCGTGGATCGGGAGAGCGTGTCGTGAAGCACTGGCGCTGCTGTTGTTGTTGTGTCCTGTTGTCTACAAGCCACAGCTGCAAGCGCGCGTGCCATGTCGCTACCGTCCGTATCTGTATCGACGTCGCCATCGTTGCGTTCGTTGTCGTCGTTGTCATCTTCAGTCGTGAGTGCATCCTGTCGTGCTCCATTCGTCGTACGACTGCTGTTGCGATTGCTCGGGCGATGATGATTTGCTCTCTCAGTGCGTGGAATTCGATTCTGCGTTGCTAAGAACAGCGGAATCCCCACGAGCGCGACGACGCCAAACAGCGTATTCCCGACGATCCACGACAAGCGCGACGTCGGCGTTGCGACGAGCCACTCGACGCTCGCAATCGCCAGTGCAGCAGCGACGAATCCGTACGCAAGTGCTCGCTCGAGCGCTACGTCGACGTCTGGGAAGCGAAACACGACGTCGAACGGATACACGACAAGCGCAAAGTTCCCAACGTACCAGACGGGGCACACGAGCAGTACGTAGAGCGACGGACTGAGCTTCCCGATGACCGCAAACAGCGTGAACGCAACGAGTGGGACCATCGGGAACGTCACGCGCCAGAGAAACAAGTTCCACTCGCTCTGCGTCTCAGGACCGCGTCGAAACTGCTCGAGGAATGCGAGAGCACCGCTGCTGCTGCGGACGCGCGTCAAGTGGCGTCGATGGTTGTGATGCGATGTTGCATTGTCGCTGTCGTCGCCGTCGCTATCAGCCGCAGCATCGGATGCCGAGCCGCTACTGCCGCTCCGACTTGTAGGTGTTCTGCTGCGACTAGTGTTGCTGTTGGTGCGCCGTGCAGTGTGGTGATGCCGGCGCTCCATCAAGCGCGGACACGCGAGGCTCGCATCGCGCAAGCGCAGTGCATAGAGTGCGAGCAGCACGTCGTGTCCGATGTCTTGGAGCGAAAGGAGAGCGGCGATTGCAAACTCGAGTGCACTGCGCCAGAGTCGCTTTGCCACTGCTGCAATACGCGACCACGCAGCTGCTGCGGTCGGTGGCATCTGCTGATGTTGCGTGAGCATCGTGATCGGAGCTTTTCGAGTCGTTGTGCTGGAACAAGAACTCCATGAAACTATTAATTTAGTACCGTACAGTAGTTAAAAAAAGTGATGGTTGTCATTTTGAAGCGATTGTGTCGAACAGTACCCAATTCACAAATTCACGTCGCTGCCAGTCGATGCTAGAATCGTGGTCGCGCACTACCTTTTCAGCACCAATGCCGGCCCGACATTGTCCGCAAGCCCACTGCACCTGTACATCCACGCGTACTCGTTCTAGTTCAAGGGACTGCCAACAGCCAAGTCGTTGACTTGTGGCTCGGCTGTCGATATTGCTCACTTGTACTCGCCGCTCGTGGCGCAGCGCACAGCATTTTCGTTCGACGTGTGGTTCAGTCTCCTCGACAACAGCGGCAATAGCGACGACAGTGTCTACACTAGTGGTGTGCTCTTTGGCGGCCAATTTGTAAACGTTTGTCGAAACCGGTGGCCTGCGTACTATCAGGACTTTGCAGTCGTGAGCTCCGACACAAACTCTACTGCTCCGTGCTACTGGGATCGAGGGTTCTGATCGCGTCTGACATTGCGTTCGACCACTGGTATCACCTCGCACTCGCGTTCGACCAGGAGATACAACACGTGTACCTTGGAGGCAAGCTCTTGCATGTGATGCGAGGTACATGCGCCACTTTTATATCGGCTCGGGCCTCGTCGTAGCAGACCAACTGCTTTTGCCACGTCCAGGTAGCTATGGGTGGTACCCATTCAACGGCTTAATCGATGACTTTCGTGTCTGGTAGTGCGCACTCTCGAGCAACGACGCCGAGATGTTGGTGCTTCGTGGCGCTGCAGCGAGCGTAGGCGAACTACTGTACGCAATGAAACGCGACTGTGCGAAATACCCGAGAAAGAACACGCAGTGCGCGGCTGTATGCGTCCGCGCGACGGTGTCGTGACCATGCTGCCACGTCAAGTGAAAACGCAATAGCTTGCGAATTGTGCTGGATCGAATCGAAAGGATCAAGTGCCGACAACCACTACTTTGGACACGGCGACCTACAAGCAGATCACCAAGTGTGCGACGTCGTGCGTCTCCTGTTGGCACCACACGTTATGGGCGGCTGTCGTGACTTCTGTTGTTTGTACCCATCGTGCCATTCCAAATTTGGCTCAGACCCGAATGACGAATTAGTTGATACTTAGGTACAGTACTACAGTATCACCTATTTCTTGGCCTCTAAATCTATCAAATCAATCAAATCAGGATAAAGAAATCATATTGACCAACAGTCAAAGCGCGTCTTGTTAATTTCTAGTTTACGAAACAGCATGCAGCACAACAGCTGCTGCAGCACATCCACTCCTAATATATAGTTTTCTAATAGTAGAATTGTAAACACGTGACTTGATTTTTTTACTTGTTTAACAGCTTGATTCTTGGAGCCAGCACTTGACGCAACAAATGCTGTCTAAATACTTGGCGATTGTATCGAGACGTTGCACCCACTCGCGATCAATCAATCCGAACAGACGCATTTATTTTCCGCCCACAACCACAAACACCAGGCGCTCGCAATACAAGACAAGAGCAACAGCAGCCCGTAGTCACAATCGATCATTTGCGTGTGCGACACGGACTTGCGCAAACGAGAGATTTGCGTTCACATACTTGGCAATCGCATCAGCGACTCGCGGTCGTCACGATGGTGTCGAAGCGCTACAGCCAGAGCCGTAACACCACTCACCACCAGCAACAACAACAACAACAGCAGCAAGAGAAATCAATGAATCCGTACCAGGCGTTCCTCCAACAGACGTCGCCATTGAGTGAGCAAAAACATGTCGATGCGGACGCGGACGACGTCGCAGTCGGCCTCGCAATGGACACGCGAAGCTACCAGGAGCTACTGAAGGCTGCAGCGGCCGACGCAGCCCCAATAGCAGTTACGGTCCGCGGCACAAAACCAGCAGCAGCGGACGCAGAACCAATCGCAGTCACCGTGCGCGGCACGAAGGCGTCGTCGCCACTACTCGCGTACGACGACTACCAACGCACGTCAACCAACAACCAACAACAACAACAGCAACCGACCGCCAACACCGTGCGCTTCCCGATCCTCCTGGGCATGCACAGCAACAATAACAATAACAATAACAATGACGAAGCGGAGAGCAACACCAATGCGCCAACACTCGACGTGACGGTGCGAGGTCTCCCAGTCGACTCGCGTAACTACGCAGCATTCAATAACAATAGCCACAACAACCCACACCAACAGCGTCGCTTCCCGCTTGCCACCTTCACGGACAGCGACAACAACGCCAGTGACGAAGCCACCGACGCGGTCTACGGCCTTCCGATCAGCACGAACAACTACGAAGCGATCGTCGGTGTTGGCGCACGCGTCAAAGTCAAGCGGACGCCATCGTCGCAGCAACTACCGACGCGTCCACGTGGCGTGAGCAGCAGCAGCGACCAGCCCCGCGGACCGGAACGTCGCGCGTCGGCGCCACTCGCCCAGCCGTCGCCACGGTCGCCCGCGCAGTTTGTCACCGCGCCCGCGACAACAACGACAACAAGTCACATCCCACGTGGCTCGTGCTTTGACGTACCGACGCGTCGGTCGTCGACCGTTGCGATCGTACCGTTCAGTGACTGGCTCTATATCCAACGCGGTGCGTTTCGCCAGTGGACGAAGCAGCTTGCAGTGCTGTCCGGGACGGAATTCAAGTACAGCAAAGGCGTCGGGCAGGCACCGAAAGGCTACGGGACGATCCAACGCGTCGACCGTTGGAGTGGCAAGCCGCATGGCTTGGAGCTCGAGTTGGTTGGCAGCACGAAGCTGTACGTCTATTGTATCGACGCGAGTGCACTCGAGCAGTGGACGAACGCATTTGCCTGTGCGCTCGATGCTTCTTCCGCGTCTTCACAAAGCAACAACACGTCGTATACGATCACCGCGTCCAAGCAGCAGCGCGAAGGCGTGTTGTACAAACAAGACGCACGCGCAACGTCGTGGCGCCGCCACTGGTTTGTCTGCCGCATCGATGGGTATTTCGAGTGTAAAGTCGACGTCGACGCGTCACGGGCCGATGCGAGGAGCTCCGGGTACATCCAGAGCGTCACGTTTGCACCGGACGTCCATTTGAACGGCTTGGCGGTCGAATTAGATACCGGCGCGACCGTGTTGCTGTATGCCGAGACGTACGACGATCGGATGTTGTGGTACGCAGTGCTGTCGTCTGCAGCACTGAGTCGGACGAACGCGACACCATGGCCGCGGACTGCAGCAGTCAAGACGTCGTACGTCCAAACGGCACGCGCGAACCACGCAGGGTGGTTGAGGCTTCAGCGCGGCGGCCTGTTGAAACAGTGGAAGCGGCTGTACGTGACACTCCATGGCAACGAGATCAGCTACAGCAAAGACTCGACGGCGCCAGTTGTCTGTTGTGATGTTGTGCATGCAGTCGACGACTGGAGTGGCAAACAGAATGGCATTGCGATCCACCTCAAGAGCGGCCGAGTCTGGAACGTCTGTGCCGATTCGTACGAGAGTGCGAAGCGCTGGCGGACGCTGTTGGCCGCTGCAACCGCGCGCCATGCGCACAATAATAGCGACGCGTTCAACGTGAAGCGATACATTACGAGTCGACGGCGCAAAGGGTTGGCGCTTGTCTATGGTGGCTGGTTCACGAGCATGCAGGACAGCGGCGTGCGCGTGCGGCAGTTTTATGTGTTGGACGCGAGCGTCTTGGGCGACGCGTCCGAGGTCGATCATCAACTGCGACGGATTGGGCGCGTGGTCGACGTTCGTGCGTCACGGGATTTAGAATGCGGCGTGATCGTGACGCTCGTGAACGGCACGCAATTGAAATTAGGTGCCGACTCGGTCGACTCGTTCAAAGCGTGGTTGGAGGTCCTCAAAGCGTCCGTATGAGGAGAGAGTGAGGCAAGTGCAAAGGTTGCACTGTGTGTGCGAACAGCATGTGTGTGTGTGTAGTAGTCAGGTGGGTCGTAGGGACAGAAGGGAAGAAGAGAGTTGCGACTGAAGCTACTGGAGCTTCGTATGCGTCGTATGCGTCGTACGAACATTATATGATGAGTCACTACATAGTACGAAGGCCATTGGTGTCGTGTTTGTACCACTCGCGAGCAGTTTGTTGCCATTTCTCCTATAGCAAGCGGTATTGATTGCTCACTTGCGACGACTGGCGGAATGCGATCGCACTGGTTTGAGCGGCAGGCTCCGCAGTGCATCGAGTGCGATCGTGATTGCGTCGCGTGGTGGTAGCGCGTTCTCGTCTTCGAGCACTGCGAGTGCGACGCGCGATACGACTTCGATAAACTCCGCAAACACGAGCAACTGGTCATCAGGCAGCGACGCCTCGCGCATGCCACTGAAGCTCTGGTCGACTGCAGCTGCAAACAGCGCGTCGTGCGCTGGCGTGTCGCCTGCACTAAACATCCCTGCGTCGTAGAGCAAGTGCTTGAGCGCGTGTGCAGACAACAGCTGTGGCCATGTTGTTGTCGATGTCGTCGGCTGGTCTTTCGTGTTTGACAATGCGGATGTCGACGGTTTGTTTTGCTGTGCGTACTTGGCGTAGAGTTTCACGAGCTTCGGCTTTGCGTCTTGGAAGACTGCGATCATGCGCTACGAGCAATTGTGCATGCGTGTATGTGTGTGTGAGAGAGAGAGAGAGGAGAGAGAGAGAGATGCACACACTCAACCATACATCGTGGTGCGAAATGTCGCGGAATGGACCACTCGTGAGTCGCGTGACAGTCGGCGAGACGCTTTCCTGAAGACTCTTGTCGATCGCATCGCAAAATGTTGTGGCGCTACTACTGCCACTATCTTTCGCACCGCCAGCAGCGCCAGCTTGGAGCTGGATCACACGCAGCAGTGCATGTACAAACCCGACGCGCGACAGCGTCCCACGGTCGTACAGCGACGCGAGTGCGTCATGCTTGAGACTCTGCGCAACGACGCGCTCCAAAGTCCGACGGTCGTTTTTGAAATGGCGCAGCCCACACTCGTGAACAAAGTGCACAAACTCGTCGCCATTCATGCCGAACGCCATTTCGTTGCTGCCGACAGCGTAGTGCATGAACGCCGCATTGAGCTTTGCAAAGTGTGCGAGCATGACGTCCTGAATCGCTGCGCGCTCCTTTCCGTCCTTCTCGAGGTCGTCGATCCGCAACCGGCTCCAATCGTACAGGAACGCTGCTTCGAGCTCCATGTCGGACTGGAACTGCCCCGAGTTCACTTGCTGCAGCATCTCCGCGCGTGCATACGCTTTCATGTCGTCTTCGACCGACACGCGCTTTGCACGTAGTGCATCGCCTGTCGTTGCTGTCAAAGACTTGGCGTCTGCGCAAAGCATTTGAGAGTCGAGTGCATTGCTGGGTTTGTAGACCGATGAAGCAGCTGCTTTCGCGTCAATAGTGCTTGTGGCCGATGGCTTCGAGCTACATGCACTGATCGGAGCAGCAGCAGCAGCAGCAGCAGTGGCGTGTTGCTGACTACTACTACTGGTGAATGCACTGACTGTCCATGGAGCAAACTGTGGCGTCCCGATTTCGTTTACTGGTACCTCTTGCTGCGTTGGTGAACGTGCAGATGATCGATACAGCGATGGACGGATACGGAAGCGTTGGTGTCTGGTTCAAAGGGAACACGCGAGCGCTAGCAACGGAACCATAGAAGCGATGCACGCACGAACCTGCAGTTGTACGACAATCGTGTCGCTGTCTTTGCAGACGTCCGCGATGCGACTCGTAGGGTGTAGACTCTGGTTTGATTCGGTGCTACCGGTGTTCTTGCTCGCTACAAGCTTCCAAACGTTTGCTGGCAAGAAGAAGCCTTGTTTCAGGTGCGCGTCCTCGCGCGTGCGGCAGCGACCATGTGGCGCTGCGAGTGCGTACCGCTGTGCGACCGCGAGCCCGAGCCATTTGACGCTCTGGCTGCCGTCGCCACAGGGCACGACAAACTCGAGGCCGTGGACTTTGACAAGCAGTCGCATAATGCTGAACTGCGGTGTTGGGCTGCTGGTGTTTGAACGTCGCTTCGAGATACAGTACAAACTGAAGATATGGTGACTGATTAATTTTGAAAAGTTATTTCTACCCTCTACAATAATGAACGATGTTACGGCATGGAGCGGCTTGGTGTTGCGTCGAAATGCACTCTGATGGTGACACAGCATTACACTCCTGGACAAGAAAAATCGCACACCAGTCTTTTAGCGATAACTTTTGATCTATTGCGTAATTCGTGGTGCTATTTAGATATGATCAGTCAATCACAACGCCGCACCGCGCAAACAAATCGCAAAAGCGAGTTTCTG